>BGPR01025244.1:0-22486 GCA_013235015.1 Araneus ventricosus | reverse complement strand
TTGGCTGATGTTTTCCAATATTAAAATCTCTGCAGAGAACAAACTAAATAACATTAGACCTATAAAGTGGATTAGTGGCGTCGTAATCTATCGACTGTTTTCATTCAAGTTTCTAAACCCAGTTATGGTTTCCCATCTAAAAGGAACTAGTTCACCAACAAAATATACAAACAATAAAGTTGCAAAGTCACAGCTGACCACCAACGCCATAAGAATATTA
Organism: Araneus ventricosus; assembly: GCA_013235015.1. Classification (NCBI taxonomy): domain Eukaryota; kingdom Metazoa; phylum Arthropoda; class Arachnida; order Araneae; family Araneidae; genus Araneus; species Araneus ventricosus. The sequence continues at coordinate 22,266 of BGPR01025244.1, read as the reverse complement.
CCTACTGAGTACCATTATCAAAAATAATCTTAAAAATAGATAAGGAAATGACAACGTAATCATCTGAGGACCAGACATACAAAACCATTTGCAAATAATGGTGCAAGGACTGATGACGCTCCAGTGGCATAAATGGCAGGAATGTCTGAATCTTGACATTGTTTAATGGAATGTTGAAAAATTTCTAATGTTTATTCTCAGTGAAGACTTTGTAAAGAAACTCAGTCGGTTGTAAATTGTTTTTTGATGTTGTTTTAATAAATATCTCTAAATATAGGAAGCATACTCTGTGGTGTAGTCATCTGTTCTTCTACAGATGGCAAAAGAGCTGTGTATTGATTTTCTTTTCAGTTAAGTTTTTCCGTAAGAACAATTCTTTTTAAAGTGGCAAAGAGAGTTGTTTGAAATGGACATAAGATAAAATTTACTATTTTGAAGTCCACAGATTGTTTTGTGTTAGAGTATGCTTAAGATATCATAACATTATCGTGAGGCATGCTTTTCCTGAACAATTCAAGAGTTTCAAAGAAAAGGAAAAAAAACTATACAAAAGCAATTGCAGTATTGTCACGATCCTTCAAAGCGTCTTCGAAACTACAAATTAAATCTGGATTAGAAAAATAAAAAATTATTAGAATATTTTTTGCATTATGTATCTCCAACCTAAATTACCTAATGTGTCGAGTACACGATATACTGAACTTCCGTAATATTAAATCTCTGCTATATGGACATTTTAGGAATCTTTGATTTTCCTTAGAAGCAGGTTCTGATGTGGATAAAATTTTTATCATTGAAAACAATTTTCGCTTAAAAAAAATTATGCGTATACCTTTACAGCTTAAAAAAGCACACATGGATTTTGGTCATGTAAGAAAGAATATTATTTAGAATTAACATATCTAACATAAATTATTTAAAAGGAGGAAAGATCTTAGATATATGGTAACTGTAGAATTGCTCATAATCTCCAAATATTGATACGGACGTTAGAGTGCTAAAACATGTAAAACATGAAAAAAGTGGTTTAAGTAATGCTGATTTTACCTGATTAAAATTGTAAAAAGTTTAAAGCAATCTAATAAAATGAAGATGTAGGAAAATAAAAAAAAAGATGATAATCTTTTAGTCAGTCATATTTTAATATTGATTTTACTGTAGTAATTATATAGATTTCAACTTTCATATATATTATAAAATTGGGTGCAAGTTTAACTTATAATGACATTAAAAATTGCATCAGTTGTTCCCACTGACAATCTATTTTAACTTCCGACCAATCAGTTGACATTAGGGAAACTATTCTATCCACATTTACATTGGTAGGCCGGAATGGCACATACGTATTCGTAAGTGCTTCTATTAGACATGGCTGCTGATCAATATACTTTGATAGTTTGAGGATTAGAGATAGATTTTGAGGTCCTCCGACCAGATTCTCGAGGTACAGGCGAACGCCTCTACACCTGCATGCCAAAACCGCCACTGACTCATTCCCTCCAAAACTACCGTATATTCCGTAAGAGGGTTTCCACCTCATGATCTAGGACGTGCAGTTCGTTTTAATTCAACGCTGTATTCTCTCAGATGCCACGCGACCCAACTTGTTAAGACTAAATAGATGGAATTACATAGATTTCTTTTGTATGTAAATTTTTTTCTTCAAGATGTATTCTCGCTTATTCCACAAATGATGAAGCTTGAAATTTTACCTATTCATTTGCTAGGATAGCTCACAATAAATAGCAAAACAAATTTCAGAGGATATGTCACCAAAGACTAATGAATTCAAGGAATGAGTCCGAAAAAAAAAATTTATATATAGAAAAACATGATTAAGGGATTAAATGAAGTATATTAAATGAAACTAAAATACGTTAGATTATTAACGAGCAAGAGGGTTTTGTCTGTCCAGACGCCACAAGACTCACGATTACACTTTCAGAGCACGATTCTTACTGCGCGTAGATATATCTATTAACACTTTCAGTTTGCTTTGAAATCAGTGCAATTGCATATAATCTGTCATGATGTATTTTATTCTGCTATATTATTTGAAAAGCAGTGTTCAAGATCTATTCTTTTATTTTTTTTTTTCTGGAATCAAGGCTTGAATTATGAGTCACAATTTTAAAAGGATAAATAATAATAATATTGTGGCTGGCAATAAATTCTGTAAGTAATGCACTTTCACTTTTGCTGAGCATTTTGCAAAAAAATATATTGAATTAAACTGTTTCTATGTATTGGTGTGCACATGATACTATAACGGAGCGGTGGTCGTTTTATAGTGGAAAACTAGATTTATTCGGGATCTGGGTGTTGAGTTGACTTGCCCGTGTGTCACGGATTACTTTAGAAACCATGATAGGAAAGAATACAAACTCTGAAAGTGAAATTAGTTTAGTTTATAAATCCTTAGTATCATCAGTTTCATTTTAAAAATTAAAATATGATTTTGTCAAATTCGAGCCTTAATAAGTGCCCGAATGATTTAAAAATTATGGATCTCTGCATAGCTTCAGTAAGTGTTTTGTTTCCATCGGATCCTCGTGTTTCCATACTCTTCGATAAGCAAAATTAAAATTGAATATGCCATATTTTCTGCCGCATGTTTGCCTGAACTAGTTAAATCAAAGCATCTTCTCCCTGAGGTTATCATGTGGTGATCTCACAAGTCTTACTTTGAATTCCATGAATATTTCTTTAACCTTTTTACACTTTTACTTCTAAAACTAGCATTCATTAACATATGATTCCACAATTATCCTTTACAGTTTTAACATTTAAAATTACCATCCTCTTTCTCCATTTTCCAGTGCTTTTAAAGTATTCTTTGAAGTGGAAGTACTTTATGCATATACCATTTCATTTTGTTTTTTCAAACGTTTTAATCTTTCTTAGAAATACTGTGCATCAGAATTCAACTCAAGCAACTCCATCGTCTGTTTGCAAAACAGTATTGATTATGAACAATGAATCAAAGATTATCGTATTTGTTTTTTTATCTTAAGTCTCAGGGAAAAACATCAGAATATACTTCTACTGAAAGCTTAATTGTTGATTATACGATTTCAACGTGGACAAATAAGAAATAGTATTTTTAGTTTATGGTTCAGACACTCCAGATGGTAGCACGAAAAGTGCGTCTACGCTATTTTTTCCATCTCGCAGGAAGGACTTAAAAAAATGTTTGCATTAACTATGTTGTTAATAGTCCCATACAAATCCTCAAAGATTGAGTTTCAACACTCTATATAAAAAGAGAATATATATTGATTTGGAGTTAGCCGTGTATTTTGAATCACTTCGGTTAAAAGTATTTCTCTTAAATAAATTTATCTATTTTGCATTATTTTTTTGAAACCAATAATGATTATTCTGAATTTTTCTTCCGCACTGGTATAAGAAAATCGTGGTCTTACTGTTCGTACAGAAGTGAAAAAAAAAGCATAAGTATTAATATCTGGTTACGGAACTATTTTTCTTTCTCTTATAATTCTCAAAATTTAGATAGGCGTTGTTGTTTTCTTTAGCGACGATTTGTACTCTCAAGCTGCATTTCACGAAATTAAATATTTGTAATCTTCTACTTTCTTTTAAATAAATTTAATACATTTATTTATATCTTAAAACCTGGAATAAATTGATATTCAAAATTTGATCAGGATGGTTTTGTGTTGATTATCTTGTACTCCTTTTCTCGTGTACGTGATTTAATATGCAAAATATACATTTTCTTGCACATTATCTTAGAAGTAAATTTGACCGTTACATTAAGCCTGGTTTGATACAAAAAGACAGTTGAAATTTTCATTAGATATTACTAAATAATTAGCTTTAAATAATTTAGTGAAGTAAAATAAACCTCTTTCATGCTAACCATGATTCTTTTTTTCCCGTGGTTTGCGAATCGTAGTAAAAGAGGTTTCATTGATAAACACGATTCAGTCTTCAATGGAATATTATTCAGTCATAGAGAGCAATGTATATTCTTTGCATGTGTAATCGGTATAGGAGTCATAGGTGCACAAATGTCAATTTGACTTCTTTCAAATTATCAGTTTAATCAAACCTTATAGCAGGAGTTCTCAAGCTTTTGAAATTTATACAACAACCAAATAAGAATAAAAAAATATATTTACCTAAACAAATAAAACATATTTGGCCAAAATCAATATATCCTAAGAGGAATGCTTACAATCAGAGGAAAAAAAACATTTTAAATTTATTTCATTTTAATTATCTTTGTAAAAGAAACTATAATTATAATGCCTTATAGATGATATAATATATAGTATATTTGTATTTAGTGTGATCAGCCACCATAGGAATGCTAAAATGGAAAGAAATGTACATGTTCTGGAATAATAAAGTTTAAAACCAAATGTTAAAGAGGGCGCCAGACTTTCATCTTGAACATTCATTTTAATTCTTTATGTATAACTTTTACCACCAAAAATTAATAATGTGCCAATGAGCTGAAACTTTAAGAAAAGGTAAGTAGATGTATAAGTAGACAGTAGATGTTAAATAAAAACAAATATAAAAAGTAAGTTAGAGAGTCTCCTACAACGAAGTCTCCTTACGAATTTCTCCCTATCACGAAATTTTTAATCGGAATATTAAATAACATTCAAAATATTCTCCATATAACGAAGTTGTTGTCTCCCTATAAACGAATTTTTCAGACCTTTATCTTTTCGATTTTTTGTCATTTTTGAAGAAAAGTTCTAATTCTGTCACGACAAATCCTTATATCAAAAACGTATGTTTCTGGAACCGCACGCATTATTGTTCATTCAGCGATAACACACATAACAATAGAATGCTATGTGAAGGGTAATGCAGTTGTGAGGGCCTGGGTTTCTAAGCAGGGAGCATTTTCTATCGGGTCAAGATTCCAAGAATCGTGGTGGAGTGGGGAATACAGCAAAATGGATGTGACAATACGCATTTTATGTTTATCCGTACCTAGTACTTATTATTCTCTTAAATTGGTGAGTGTCTTTCACTTTTGAGCATTTTGTTTGTATACAATAAAATTGTATAATTTAACAAATTTCTAATAAATATCCTTCTTTTTAATTAAAGTCATGATTAAATATTTTGAACTTATCGCATACTAAAAGGTTTGTAAATTTACTTAAAGAACTGAAAATCTCTAATCGTCATTATAACGAAATTTTCTCTGCTGAATATTTCCAAGCTACCAAGCAATTTCTGTTATAGGAGATTCATGTGGTTGTTTTTACTACATGTTATTTTTCACTTTTTCTGCTTTTCTTGCGTCATCCTTTGTCCCATGTTCTAAATTTCGACCGGTATATTGCATTTTATTACCCTCTACTTTTTTCTTCTGATTGGGATTTACTAGAGTTCTGAACATTGTACTGAGCAGAATGGAAGGAATTAAAGTTTTGTTGGAACCAAATCACCTAGTTTTAATTCCTTCTAAACTTTTTTAATCAGACACAGAAAATTCAGTAACAGAGTCTGCATATTTTGGTATTGTTTTCTATTTACATATGTGCGTGGAATATAAGCAAGCGATGTGGCAACAGAGATAATTTAGGTCTGTGCATTTGGTTGAAAAGGTTAGTGAGGGAAGGATAAATCATAAATCAAACAAAATTATTCTTTAAAGTCAGAAATGGGCTCGTAAAATAATTATTGTTTGAGTATTATTTCAACTTTCATAACTGTTATTACATATGCTACTTTTGGAAAAAAAAGAAAGATAAAAAAGGGGAAAATAAAATAATAAAAAAAAATGAGAAAAATGGAAAGCTAACATACGATATAGGAATTTTATTTTACTTCCAATAACAACTCTCAGTAATGAGTTCCTTCTTATTAGACCAGAGTCAGAAAAGGAAATCGAAACAATATCCAATTCAATCCAAACTTTCTGTATCACATTTAATCAAGTACGTTAGGAAAACTATTGTTGATCTTATGGGCACACTCTGCTTTCTCTCTAATATGCAGGGTAGCAAACCTTTCGTGAAGGGACATTTTGAGATATACACATACAAAATCGCTGTTATTGTAGATTTGAATAACAGTTTTCGAAAAATAATTTTATAGTTTTAATATTCATTTTTGTGCTTAATCATTAGCCTTCTCTTTGTAAATTAATATTTTGTGTCATTTTTCATAAGAAATAAAAATCGTGTCTTTCAAAGTAAAACTTCTGTAACTAACTTTCTTTTGTCTATCGACAAATTCAGTACGCTTCGCAGAGCCAGCAAATACCGAACCAGCTATTTCTTATCTAATGCATTCAAATTAAGGGCATCCCCGTTTCTAAATAAAATTACCGTTTCTAATTTGACGCTCATTGGTGAAACAATACAACTTCGCTTATAACATTCAAATTAACTTGACGTGGAATCACTTAAAATTTCATCTAACAAGTCGACTTTCACTCCATCGTTCGAAATCATTGTGAATACAATAAAGACTTTTCATGCCTTTTTTGGAAGGACTGCATTCTCTTCACGATGTGAGAACATCAATTACGTACGTACACAGTAAATGTGCTACAATACTTTGATAAAACTTTCTAATGTCATATATAGAAATATCAAGATATAAATATGAAAAAGAGTTAAAATGCAAAAATAATTACAAACAACGAGGAGGGATAAGAATCTGGTGGATGACGTCATCGAAGCCTTCATCATGCAGATTCAAATCAGAATAGGTTTTTCTCTGGGAAAAGACTTTAGGTCTAAATTGATTTGAATTTTCCTCTAAAGGCCTAGACCATTCGGAATAAATTGAAAAGAAAAACGTTTATCCACAAGAAGAAATTCCAAACAGTCATTTTAAATATAGTCGAAAGGAAGCAAAATATCTTACCTCTTAAGTAGTGGAATGGAAAAGAAAGAGCGGCATTCAAAAAAGTTAACTTAGTTCATGGGTGTGCGCTATCTCCATCTAGTGAAGGGACACACTAACTAAAAGCGTAAATATTTTTTTGTTGATTTTTTTTGTTGAGATTTTTTTTTTGTAATTTTTATTTTATTTTTTTAGTATTTTAAAATTTTTTTATTCTTTTTATGCATTTTAGAATTTTTATTTTCATTTGTTTTTTATTTTATTAATTCAGAGAAATTTGCAGGGAGCCTAATGCAGCAACTGAGAACAACTAGAACTTAATTTAGTAATAACAATAGAGTAGGAGTGTTATTGTGTTAATTGAAGAATATTTGTGTCGATGTAATTATTTAAAACAAGGGCGAGTTGTTGAATAATGTGCATCATTGTAGATAATTAGAAACGAAGGTATTTTGTTGAACAATATTGTGTATATCAGTGCAGATAAATGAGGATAATAGTGGTTGGTGAATGATATTGCGCATCATTTTAGATATTCGAAACGAAAAGTACTGTTTTTAATTGACTTCCTTTTACTGTATTTGATTTCTAAGAGATATTGTTAGTATATTTTTGCTACTTATTGTGTTAATGAGTGTTTATTGTAATCTAAGTATTACTGTGATTTTAGAAGAGTATATTAAGGATCGGAGGGAGTTAGTTTTAAATTGAAAGTGCATAGTAATTATCTAAAATATAGAGGTTACTTGGGTTATTTGATATTGAAATTACATGCATATGTTGTTGTCCTTTTAGTATTTGATAAAATTGTGTGGTTATTATCAAACGAGAAACACATGAATAATTATTACTTTCCGGTATTCTGATAGGCTTTGTTGCAAATATTGTAATATCGAATACTCCTTCATTGTCTATAGGTTATACGTGCACGGCGAATCCCCCCCCCCCTATTTTTCATCTCGTTGGGTTTTCTTGATTTGGAAATTTAGGCCTTTACGTATACCAAAATGTCATTTTTAAAACTGGCTAGAAAGGAAGATTTAATATCTTTAGCTACGGAAAATCCGGCTCCCACTTTCTCAAAGGTTGATTTAGTCAATTTGATTCAGGGAAATAAGCATTATAATGATGATGATGCAAAACTTATGTTGGAGACTGCAGTTGCGGAAAGGGAGGAGCGATTTAAATTGCAGGCGGAGTAGAAAGAAACAGAACGGGAACGATTGAAAGATGGCGGCGGATCGGGAACGATTAAAAATGGAGGCCATCCGATGGCTCCACAAACCTGAAGCATAAGAAGCCCTCATGTTATGAGCTGACAAAAACTCTACCAAGTTTTGATCCAAAAAATGGAGACATAACGCTGTTTTTATCGTTGTTGGAAAGGCAGGCATAAAGAGCCCAAATCGACACGACGGACTGGGTCTCCGGACTACTTATGTTGTTGCTTTCTGACATTGTTCAACTCATTGCGAGGGAATCTGAAGAGAACTTTGATAATTATAACTATATCAAAGGTGTACTGCTAAAAAGATTCAAATTGATCCCAGAGGAATTCAAGAAAAAATGCCTTCATCATCAGAAGAATTTGGAGAAATCCTGGCGAGAATTCAGTTTTGAAATTTCGAATTATTTTCAAGAATGGATCGAGGGACTCAAAACTGACAGTTTTGAGAATATGAAAAACTTGATCATTACTGATCAGATAAAGAGGCGGGCCCCTCTAGAGGCAAAAGATAACTTCTTGGATGAATGGACGAGGTTGGTGTCCCTATCAGAACTTACTGACAAATTAGATGAGTATGAGCTTGTGCGCTCTGATCGCAAATACGAAACAAAACGGAAGCAACAGTTCAACCCGGTAGAAAAGCATTCTGAAAGTAACCAGAGGACAGTTAGACACAAACCATTCACTGGGACTTGGAATGCACGGAATATGGGTTATCCTTCAAGGAATGGAGAATCCAAACAGATGCACAAGTTCTCATGTTATTCTTGTGGTTTAGAGGGCCACACAGCTCGTTTTTGCCCTTCCAGGGTTCCATAAAGGGGTAAATTAAACCCAACGGCTCAAGATAACGTCATTACAACCACTGAACCTAAAAAGGAGGATGCATCTACCTTTCTAACTGCTAAAATAAATGTTCCTGTTGAAGTCGCAGCTAAGGTGATACAACTAGAAACTGTACAGGTAAAACTTGGGCCACGAACAATGACGGGAATTATAGACTCTGGAGAGCAGATTTCATTAATCCGTGAATACTTAACCTCATTAATAAGATATGAGGGAGAAGGTTATATCGAGGTTTCTTCAGCATTCGGGGAGATGGAAATTACACCACTGCGAATTTTTGAAATAAATATTGACGACGAAGTACATGGACCGGTGCCAGTGACATGCGCAATTTCAAAGAAGTTGGTGAGTGACCTGCTGCTAAGTACCGCTGCTTACGAAGCTTTGAGGGAAAACATACATATGCATAAATTCGAATCAAAGCTAAATTGCAATGATTGCTACGACACGGTGAAGGAGGAATTGGAAGTTCCCTCTATGGATATAGGAGCTTCTATCGAACTTATATCAACAGAGTCTGATCGGGATGGCTCAACTCAAGTTGGCGAGGAGACCAGAACCTCATTCATTGAGTCACAAATGTCGGACCCCAGTTTATCGGATGCTTGGGGGATGGCTAGGACGGAAGGGAACGCATATACGATTAAGGATGAAGTTCTGTCCCATACCGAATATATATGCGGAGAACATGTGAAACAGATAGTATTGACGAAATGCAAGAGAGATGAAGTTCTTAAGGTCGCTCGAGATCCCTCTGGCTGGAAACCTGGGCGAGCAGAAGACAAAGGCAAGGGATAAAATACTCTTTCTTCTGGCCAGAAATAAAGAAAGATGTTAGAGAATTTTGCCAAACTTGCAAACCACAATCATGGAGAGATCACCTTCTTCACGTAGACAGTGTTTTTCGTAAATGGAGAGAAGTTGGTCTTACGGTTAACAATCAAGTGAAATTCCTAGGCCATATAGTTGAATCCGGTCAGCATTCACCTGATCCTGAAAAGGCCGAGGTCTTAAGAAACCTATCTGGACCATCAACAAAGAAAGAGCTCAGAAGCTTCCTAGCACTTGCGAGCTACTATAGCGATAATATCTCGAATTTCTCAGAAATTGTTTTGCCTCTAACTGAACTCACCAAAAGTAAGGTACCAAATGCCCTTCCATGGTCAATTGAGGCGGAAGAAGCTTTTGTTAAAATCAAAAATGAACTCATCAGAATGCCGACTTTACATACACCAGATATTAGGCGTCCGTTTTGGTTGTACACTGATAAGTCAGCAACTGCAATCGGAGCGTGCTTGGCGCAGCATGACGACGTCGGAAAGGAATCACCTATTTCATTCTTTAGTAAGAAACTCGACCCGACCTAGATGAAGTGATCAATTATTGAAAGAGAAGCCTTCTGTGTCTTAGAGGCATTCAAGAGATTTGATACCTGGGTATTTGGAGGTAAGATTCAGGTTGTTTCGGATCACAATCCCTTGAGTTATTTGAATAGTAGTGCCCTCATGGAGCAAAACTATCAAGATGGGCACTTGAACTGCAGCGATATAACCTAACTATATCGTAACGGAGGGGTATCCAGCATGGAAATGCAGATGCCTTATCCAGATTAGCGATAGACTCTGTAAAATAATGCTAATGTGTGTTAAGTAATATTATAGTAGTGATCTTTTTTAGCATACATAATGTGATTTTAGTATATATATATATATATATTAGTTATATAATCTCATTGAGAAAGTGTCATTAAATTCAACCGTTTTAGCAATAAATGCGTTATTTCTGTATAAATTCCTTTAAAGCATAATTTGTGAGTTATAAAAATAACGTATAAGTGTTTGTGAAGTTTATTATGGTGATTAAATTAAGTTCATTTGAATGCCTTCGCCATTATAATATGGGAGAGAGAGTCGAGTATTTTTTTTTTCGGAGCTCTTGCCTCTGCTATACTTGATATCTAGTATGTATATTGTTGTTCTTTTTCTGTTTTTTTTAAAGTCTTATTTCAGGTAGCTGCATCGTCCCTAAGGCGACAGATGCGCTTCTTTTAAGGGGACGTGTAAGAATTCGAATAATTTGCCACTGTGCCACCGGGGCGTCTGTCAATTTGAACCTATTATTTGTATATGGTTTTTGTGGCTGTCTGGTCTTCGAATGGCAATACGTTGCATTTCCTTACTATTTAATATTATTTTGGTATTAAAATTTCAGTAGATACATTGATGGCGTTGGTGATCGTTGCGTCTTTGCAATCTTTATTTGGTTTGTAAAATTTATTGGTGAACTATGTCCTTTTAGAGTAAGAGGAACCATAATGCGGGGTTTAAGAAACCTGACTAACAGAAAATCTTCTCATATGCAGTCAGATAAAAACCCATTATTTAATGACTTTCTTTTCCCATGTGACATATCAAAGGCTTGCTAATGTGTTCTGAGTAGGAATTCTGTAAAGTGAAGTGGCTAAAAACCAAGTGTTGCAGTTCAGTGGCAATTAATCTGAAAAACGAGACATTCTCCTGACAGTTCTGGCGCAATTGTATGATCTTAAAAGGAGACAGATATACCAATAAAGCCTAAATTAAAAAAAGAAAGTAATACAAGCAATCCTATAGTATTTGAAGTAAACGAAATTCATACAACAAAAACAAGGAATCCATTCTAGTTCACTTTTTCAAGGGCTAGAAACTATTCGAAATGGATTCAAAAGAATATTTAAGGAGTTTTCTGTAGAAGCAGGCCTATTTTACGCCAAGACAAAGCTTTTCATAGCCCGAACTCCCCCAAAAAACCAGGAGCAAATCCATAAGAATACACGTCAAAAGAAAAAGCATTAAATACGCTAATAAGAGCAGCAAAATATTAGCCATCAAGCTTAATTAATAAGCTTTCATAAGGTAAAAAACTTACCCCTTTAGATTCCAACCAGATAAAACTTGCCCGCGCTTTCGAAAAAAGCAAAACATTAAACACTAGTCTCCGTGGCGCCATCTATATTCCCAAAAGAGGAATAGAAAGGCAGAAAAAATAAAAGAAGGAAAGTAGAGGCCAAGACAGCAATCTCTTTGCCAGCATGGGAAGGAGACCAATTCAGAAGTATTAAGAGAGAAAAAAGCCCTTATTTTCCATTTTTAACCACGCATTTTTTTTTGCTTAAAAGGAGGATACGCTATTCAAAGCAGAGTGCAATTCCAACTTATGAATTGTTTTTTGCTGTAATTACGGAACGCTTTATTTAGCATTTTTGGAACACTGCCAATCATGAGTGTAAAAATTTCAAATCAGGAACAATAATTCTGCGACTGCTTTCGGCCATTTTTTTATGCTTCCTTTGTTATTAGTTTTTGAATAGACATAAAAAGAATTGATTCTTTGATGCAACATCATCTCTATAGGATGGAATTTTTATGATGCAATGTGTTGTTATTAATTGGGCTTGTGCCAGAGTTTGCACCGAACATACAGCAAAAGGTAAATGATAAAAATCTAAGTTATCATTTAAATTCAACCATGATCGGATCAAAGGAATGATAGGTGGATAGATTCAAAATGAGAAATTTTATAAAATTCGGGTAATCTAAATAAAATGAGAAGACCGATGGCCTATAAAACTTTTTAATGATTGATTATGTTTTCCACCAATTCACGCCGTCCCAAAATAGCCCTCGTGTTGCTTCAAAACGGGACGTTAATATAAATAAACAAAAATAAACTCCACCAATTCACGAATGATTAAAGATGATGAAAACACCAGTGAACAGCGATGATAAAAACGCATGGCAGTCAGAAAAACTGACAGAAAAATATAAATGGCATGCTGCAATGAAGAAACGGGTATGAGTAGAGTTTCCAAGCTTTGATACGGGACATTTAAGTTCTAAATGAATAAAAAGTGAAAAAATTGGGTAAGTAATAGTTTATTTTACTCTGATCAAAAATCAATAAAAATTAAGCAATCTAATAACATGAACACGTATAATAAGAAAGAGATGCCAGACTAATCCTTTTTAGCCAGCCATATTTTTAAGTTGATTTTACTTTATAAATTATCTTTTTCTTCTTTCACATAATTTTATAATTTTGAACAAGTCATTTTAAAACTATAATGACAAATCAAAATTGCTTCATTTGTCTCCATTGACAGCCTGTTTCTTTCGTCCGACCATTGAGTTGACATTAGGGAAAATATTTTCTTCACATTTGCATTGTGGGCTGGAATGGCAAATACTTATTCGTATAACTTTATTACATCTGATCAATATATCGGGTCGAATAGTAATACGGGACTGAGTAGTGAAATACAGTGACAGTCCCGTATATACGGGACGTATGGTAACCCTAGGTATGACTATAGTTAGAAATAGGACAGGTCTGTATATATCAACCATTTTATGGCAAGAAACTTGTTATGTGACTTAGATTTCATTATTTTTGCCACGACGAAAAGAGAAAGAAAGAGATGGCTTTATATTTTGCGAGGTAAAATGATCACAGATATTTTTTTATTAGGTAACAACATCTGTATAGAATTATTTTGGTTTACATTCTACATAATTAGCGTTAGACAGTTAACGCTATAAAGTGAATCATCGAAATCTTGAGAATTTGCAGAAACCTGTTTGTATCCAACACTCATTTTTGCATTTATCTGCAATATATATATTTTCATTTGATCACTTCTTTGAAGCTAAGGATGTAAAGGATAATCGAAGAAAAATGCTATTGCTAACTTGCGGCTGATCAACTAAGAAACTCAAAGCACTGCGACAACACAATATAAAAGAACCTTTTAACTTTGATTAAACCAAAAATTTTACATTTATATGCACAAATAAAATGCAGATGTTAAGTGTTTTGCATTTCAGCTGTATTAAATCATTAGCAATTCACGCCTGTTTAATTTACTACGTTCCCGGTTAACGATGGAAACTTCTCTGAAAACATTGGCAATATTCTTCAAATTTATATAATCTACTGGCAAACATATTCGTTAAAACTGAATAATAGAATCAATTCTCGTAACATCGTAATGACATGATTAATGTTACTACGTATGTCTTGTAACATCTAATTGCAGCATGGCCTTACGCTGTCCTGTGATGTCACGTACGTTTTCCTCTTACAAGACGGCCAGTGAATTCCAAAACTTCACTTATGTAGCGGATTTGACTTATATCACGTGAGCATCAGTTGGCATCGTTAAATTCTTTTTATCCCTATGGTTTAAAAATTTCTATAAAGTAGCAATATATATATAATGTAATTTAAATTAGTATTAGTTAAAAACATAATCATATTTCTTCTTAACCCCCTTTGGGAGGGGGGTTTGAAGCAACAGAAATAGATCTCAGTGATGAGCAAGGAAAAAAAGCCTTGGAAAAAGCAAAATACGAACCAAAATATGAAAAAAAATATAATATGTTACCAAAAAAATTAAAATAAATTAATAAAACGCCACCCTTAAAGTTTCGTGAACAATAGTGACATATCCTTACATAAACTGAACTATTACACAGAGCATTATTAAAGTGACTATAAATTTCAAATATGCTAGGACAGTCTTGATTTTTGACTGTTTGGTCCCGATTCAAGACATGTCTCAACTTTGAATAAAATACCCTGGATTATCTTGATTTTTGGTTGTAAGTAAAGAGCTAATGTTAAAAAAAAAATCAAAATTGCGAAATATATTAAAGATAATTAATTTAAAAAATAGTTTCTAAATAGTTTAAAAATAGTTTTCTCAGTACCACTTCTGAAAAAAATATTAAAGTAGCAGCAAAGCATATAGTTAACGTTTTCTTATCACTTCCTGATTTTTTAAAAAAAAATTTAGAACCTTGTATTTTTCATTCTTTTGGGAATTTTTATTTTCCTCCGTATTCGACGCCCGTACTCCCTCCTCTCAGATATAACGGACTACAGTTCAGAAAATATGGTTGCCTTAATATTTATTATCTTAACTCAACAATTCTTTGAAAAAAAGAATAAGATTCATTAAAAAAGGAATCGTTGATTTCGAAAATCACACGAGTCAATAATATCTAAATGCTGGGAGCTTATAAAAAAAAGCTGCTTAATTTTATAAATCAATGATTATTTTTTTACCTTGTAGATTTTATGTGCCTATGCCGTGACTTACTTAATTCCTGTCATTTCTTCTCTCATTATGCAAATGCCCCTTTAGAATGTGAAAACGTAATGAAGGCCATTTTTCAGAAGACAAAAAAAAGGCTTTTTTATGTACGAAACGGTTTGTCCTTTCATGAAAAAATAATATGTAATTTAGGCATCATGTTCT
The DNA here is from genome assembly GCA_013235015.1 of Araneus ventricosus. Lineage (NCBI taxonomy): Eukaryota > Metazoa > Arthropoda > Arachnida > Araneae > Araneidae > Araneus > Araneus ventricosus. Next base: position 7,048 of record BGPR01025244.1, on the reverse strand, counting down.
TTCTGCTCAAACATTTTATGGCTTTGGTGTTATTTTATTGTTTTTCTGCTTCGACTTATTCCTCTTTGAATTTAGTGGGCTACTAGGGGTGATAACTGCTTTCTGAGAGAGTCCTGTGGTTTAAGATAATAATTCCAATGATTTAAACAGTTCAATTTAGGTAAGCGTTTGTGATTCAATCTAGACAATTTCTGGACAAAAACTAAAAAAATCCCTTATCCTTATTTTAAAACTAATTTAACATAGTTATAATAATATAATAAATTGTAACCAAACAAATTTCCTATCTTACGATATAATAATGCATTTTCCTATTGATTTAAAAATAGCGAAAGCGCCTTTGTCTTTTGTAAAAATAATTAATGATGATACCTAATTTTAAACTCTTGTTCTCTAAATGTAACCATGAAGCGCTTTCTCTTGAAAATTATTTCATACAACTCATTAAATAGTTACAACATAATTTGCATATTTTCCGGAAAAATATTTAATAGAATTGAAGTTATGATACATATATAATCTAAGCGCCGCGTCGCTCCAAATTCTGCGACTAAGACACTCTAAGATAATATATCTCATTTTCTTTCGAGAGTTAAACTGAGAAAGGGTGAAAATCTAAGCTAGAAGTTATGCAATAATAAATCTTATTTTCTTTTGATTTAAATTGGCAAATGATGCAGATCAAAATTATTTTAAAAAAAGCATTGTCATTTTAAAAAGAGGAAACTCATTACTTACCAGCTACAGGTGTAACCTCATAAGGAGGCTCATTCACAGGAGGCCCGTGTAAGGGGCTAGTGAAGAAAGCGAACAACGCAGCCAGTAGTTTCCACAACATTTCGAATGCCGGACAACTGTGTGTATTCTTTGCAAGTCAAAGCAGGCTTAAATGAACGTCGCTTATCTCCCCATCTCGCAAAGGTTAGCGTCTTCCAGATTCTAATACTGCTGAATTAGAAGACATCTCTATTAACTGCGTAAGTTAACATTTATTTCTTGCTAACTCTGGATCTAGTTATAGTTAAACTTCTTCAGTCCACAACACAGTAACGTGACGCGCATAATATTTTATTTCATCGGTGTCCAGACTAAACTAAATATATCAAGAGATTTGGGTTTGATAAGAACTAAGCATCTTGAGTTCACATGATTAAAACCGTTTATGATTTCAATATTCCTTTCAAGTCATGGAATTGTAGTGTTATGATTGAAATGTGTTATGTAATCAGAAATCAATCTTTTAAATAGTTTTATTTCGAAAACTAAGTTTACAATTAAAAAAGTCAATTTAAGAATAAACAGATGTAAACTGTTTGTCATCGGTTCAAAAAATGCCACCTTGTTCTTAAAGAGTTCAAATTCTAAGCTCTTCGTATTTTATTGAGATAGAATTTTAAACCCAAAGGAATATTCAATATCCAGGAAAATACTTAAACGATTTTCATTTGATAGTTGGAAACTCTGAAATATTTCAATATTTATTCACATTTGATACCGATTGAGTATGGGTATACAAGATGTCCCAGAAAAGTGGAACAAGCATTTATTTCCTTAAATTCCTAGACATATACTTCCAGTTATAAAGTTTCATCAAATAAGGTAAGAATTTGTATGAAAATACTTAGATTTCTAAGGGGATTGATAATAAAAAGTTAACAAATTAAATTTTTATACGGCCCCCGGAGTGCAAAAATGTCAATTAGTAAAATGTTTTTCTTAGGCCCCTTTCACATTATGCGGTTCCAACCGTTACCGGTTCCAACCGTTAGTATTTTGTCGCAGAGTATATTTTTTATTCGGTTGTGGAATTCATCAAAAGATGCTACAGACATTCGGACATTCATCTGCACGTTGTTCTTCCAAAAGTGAGGCGATTATAGTCTCGTTTCTTTTGATTGATGGATGCAAGACCATATTGCTGCTATTTGCTTCCGATCCATACTGAAACAGCTATGGAATTAGAAACCGCACTAAAATACTGACGGAAGTACAAGCTTGTACTGAATTTTAGTACAAGAACGAAAATCATTATTGTAAAATTTGCTTAAAAATTTAATTAAAATTAGAGAAAATTTGTACTTCAACTTTTCAACGGCATATTTTCACAATTTTTAGTAAAGTTTCATTTTTGTAGAATGTGTATATTTTTTATTTCAGTATTTAGTACCATTGGTTACAACAGAATCTTAGACAGCTAGTCAGTTTGTATTATAGTTCCTAGATCATAAGTAAAAGGTCAAATTATGTATTTCAAAGGAAGCCAAAATCTGTTGAAATGTGCCCGAATATGGGTCAAATATATTACAAATTATTTCACCCAAATAAATATAAATTTTATTAAAATATAACAAAAGCACAGAAAAATGCAGTGATCTAACAAAATTTATAGGATTTTAGTTAATTTAATTTTTCTGGTTTTCATTGTCTGTTCCATTTATTTTGTACTACTTTCAGTTCTGATTTTAATGGCCCCATTATTCCAACGATTCAGAAAACCCTTAACCAGTCAATTCCAGCTATTTCATTTTCATTCCAACTACTTGGAGTGCTTCCTAGGCATTTTGCATAAGTATAAGCAAGCTGTCATACTTGTTTGTGAGTCAGACCATAGTCCATATTTGAACTTTTGATAATATAATCACAAAGCATGCTTTCTTGATCTGTGGTGAAAACTTGTCGATTTGTAGACTTGGAGCTAAAGAAGTTTAATGAAGTATCCAATGTTGTGTTATCATCAAGGCCAACCCTTCTACTTTTTAAAAAAATCTATAAAATAACGTAGAATAGTGCATTCCATATAAATCTGCAGTTTTTCTAAGAGACGTGCCATCTTCAACTGCTTGCATGACCTAAGAAATCTTTTTCTTCTGCCTTATTATGCTTATTTATGTTAGATCAAAGCATCTTTGCCCAAGTCTCAAAGTTACTTCATTAACTTAATACTTCCTTAATGTGAGAGACACATTTTCAACAGTGTTGAAATATACTCCTCAGAGGTTTGTTGAAATCTGCCCCACATGCATGTATCAAGTTTAAAGTGTTATAATTCTCATTAGGATATAAGTTTCTAGTTGTTAATACTAATGTACGATGCAGAAAATCTTAATTAATTTGATGAATAAATCCAACTTATCTCATTGAATAGGGAGTATTGTCATTACTCGAAGTACTATTCTCTTCATTTTGGTGTTTGTGTGCCTGACCGGAAAAGCACCGCATATTATTCTTTCTTTTCCTCCTTAGGTCCAATACATTCTGTAGGAATGGAACTCAGTACCATTCACACACTCATTAGTATTATTTAAAAAACTGCGAAGATTAAAAGGAACATCGCATAGAGAGAGTAGCTAAATTAATCTCATGAGATTACTGTGTCTCCGCATCAAAATGTGTGCATGGGGAAATAAAATTTCTAGCTAAAGTAAAAATTTTACATTTCTTTTAATAATCAAAGAAAGCAATATTTCTATCATAACTTTAACAGTTATGATAAAAATATTGCTTTGAAACAAAAACAAAACAAAAAAACATGTGAATGACAGCACTATTTTTAATGGCATGTGTTCTTAATATGAATTTCTAGCTTCTTATATGGCATATATACTTTTGAAAACAATATTTTTTATCATAACTTTTATAATTTTAAAAACAGGGAATGAAGGATTTGATAAAAAAATAAATCGATTTGAATTTTATTACCACAATAGAAAGCAATGTTACAAATTGTGTTTGTAATGAATTTTGAAATGTTTATTAAAATTGAAGAAAAGAACAAATGCCATTTAAATTCAAATCAATGAAAAGAAAATTTTCTGCTCTTTAAGCTGGTATAAAAGTCATTTTTCGTGCAATAATTACTTGATAAAATATTGGCGAAAAACTGAGCGAAAAAGCCGAAAATTGGCTTTATCCTTCCGTCAGGCGCATCTAATCTGTGATATGAATCACCATATTTTTTGTACCTTTGTGCGAAAAGAGAAAAGTGTAGGACCTCTAGTAGCTTCCTGGCTCCCTACCACTCATACTAGAGTATCGTGGTTTTTATCTAGTGCTATTTTGATGTACAGTCGCGGGAAATAAAGGATCCATCCCGCATTATTTTGCCATCGTTTATCGCGTATTAAAACAAAAGCTGTTTCTCCTGATAACATACGTTGTTGAATGCTGATATTAATGAAAATTACTTCCACATTTTTTGAAGCTAATACTGCATTTTCACTTAGCCATTGATAACTTTTGTAATTTTGTTTGATATGGAAATACGCATTGAACCAATTCTTCATGTGAGTGAGTGATACTATAAAAATAGTTTGGTAGTTGAATGAGCCTGTTATTTCTTCAGTTGTAATTTTCCAATATCCAATAATTGTATAGCAAAATGCTCTGCAGAAGGATCGTTTTGTAATTTAACACGCATGTTTGTCTTCAGTGAAAATTTATTAACATTTCTCCACAAATGTGATGCTTTAAACACGCATTTAGCTCATCAGCTGTTGTTGAAAGTGGAATAACATGTAATGTTTGTCGAAATAATTGAACATTACGGAACTTCACAAAATTTAACCTTCACTGTCTTTGTTAGAATGTTAATAAATCCAACTGTCAAAACAACAGCACTCGAGCTTACTTCTACGCATGCGTAACAGCATTTCTTACCGCATGAACTTCAATAAGAGAATGTCTCGGGGCGCCATCTACATTTAAATAATAGTACTGCTACTATTAATAATATATTATTAGGCCCCTAACCTTCTTTATACTGGCCAGATCGCGGATTGCAATAGCTTCAGACCTTCTCCGGACAACGCGGATCATTTTTCAAAAAAACCGCGCATGCATCGGTCCAATAGTTTTTTAGTCTATAACGGACACATATACGAACATTGCCTTTTATATATATAGATTTAAAGAAAGAAAGTTTTTAAGTTATTTAGAGGGAAAAAATAATAGAAAAAGTGAAAAAATCCGAAGCATTTTCATGAATAAATGTACTGTCAATGCGTTGGAAAGTTTCAAGTTGCTCAGGTGCCGAAAACATCCTCTTGAAAACATTCTTAAAGAACCGTTGTGAAAACGGAAAGGAAATAACGAAAAAAAGAACCATTTGTAAATCGCCTTATCAAAACTGTTTTAAAAAAGGCGCATAAGAAGGTTGATAACTAATAAAAGAGTTCACTAAAATATCAACACTTGGTAGTACTAATTGTGCGCTTATTTTTTACAATTTCAAATTAATATTTATGGGAAATCTTGTCGAAAGAAAAGAAGAAATTATTATCGAAAGCGATTGCGGTCCCAGTCAGCTGAGATAATCGAGGTTCTACTGTACTGATATTTCTAGACATTAGAAAGTTTATAAAAGTATTTTACTACATTTAATGTGTAATGTTAATGGTGCTCTCACATCGTGAAGAGAATGCAGTCATTCCAAAAGGCATAAAAAGTCTCTTTATTGTATTCACAATGATTTTCAAACGATGGTGGGAATGACTTTTTAGATGAAATTTTAAGTGATTCTAGTTCAAGTTAATTTTGAAATGTTATAAGCGAAGTTGTACCAATGAGCGTCAAATTAAAAGCTTTACTTTTATTTCTTAATGTCCTTAATTTGAATGCATTAGTTAAGAAATAGCTAGTTCGGCATTTTAAGTGGCTCGCGAAGCGTACTGGAATTTGCCGATGGACTAAAAGAATGAAAGTTAGTTACAGAAGTTTTACTTTGAAAGGGACGATTTTCATTTATGAAAATGACATAAAATTAATTAATTTACAAAGATAAGGCTAATGATTAAGTACAGATAAATATTAAACTATAAAATTAATTTTCAAAAACTTGTTATTCAAATCTAGAATAACAGCAATTTTGTATGTGCATATCTCAAAATGTCCCTTCATGTGAAGGGTTTGCTACCCCGTATTAGAAAGAACGAAGAGTGCGCCCATAAGATCAACAACACTTTTCCTAACACACATTATTAAATACGATCCAGTAAGTTTTGGATTGAATTGGATATTTTTTTGAATTTTTTCTTACAATTCTGGTTTAATAAGGAGAAACTCATTACTGAGATTGTTATTGGAAGTAAAGAAGTGATTCCTACTGGTTTTCTTTATCTTTTTGTTTTTTGTATTTTTTTAAATTATTTTATTTTTCCTTTCTTTAACTTTCCTTTTCGTCAAAATAGCATGTGCATATTTAAAAGGTTTGAATCTAATAATATCAATCAATAATTATTTTACGAGTTCATTTTTTGACTTTAGATGAATAATTTTGTTTGAATTTATGATTTACCACTTCTCCCTTTCATTAACCTTTTCAATAAATGCATAAACCCAAATTATCTCTGTTCCCTAATTTCGCTCGCTATATTCCACGCACATATGCAAATTAAAAAAAATACTTTAAAATATGCAAACTCTGTTTTTGAATTTTCTGTGTCTGATTAAAAGTTTAGAAGGAATTAAAAATCTAGGTGATCAGATTCAAATAATAACTCTCTAGCTTCCCTCCATTCTGTCAAGTACAATGATTAGAATTCTAGTAATCCTATTCAGAAGAAAAAAATTAGAGGTAAAAAAAATGCCCGGTGGAATGTATTTTAGAACATGGGAAAAAAGATGACGCAAGAATAGGAGAAAAAAAGTAAAATAACATCCAGTAAAAACAACTAATTTTATATTTCTTTTTATTTAACATCTACTTGTCTACTTTATAATTCTAATTACCTCTTTTGGCAAGGTTTCTCACCTCATGGCACATTATTAATTTTGGTGGTAAAAGTTTTACATAAAAGAATTAAATGAATGTTCAAGATGAAAGTACATTGGCGCCTCTTTTAACATTTGGTTTTAAACTTTATTATTCAGAACATGTACATTTCTTTCCATTTTAGCACCTATGGTGGCGATCACACTAAATACAAATATACTATATATTATATAGCATATCTATATGCATTATAATTATAAGTTTCTTTTACAAATATAATTAAATGAAATAAATTTAAAATGTTTTTTTCTTTGATTATAAGCATTCCTCTTAGGATAT
>BGPR01025242.1:0-22489 GCA_013235015.1 Araneus ventricosus | reverse complement strand
ATCTAAGCAACTTTTATTAAAAATACTGTAGGAAAAAGTAGAAAGGAGTCCGGCCTTGCAGACTTTATCAAGGGTCACCTGCAGGCAAGGATTCAAAAAATGAGATCTTTTTCTATAAGAGGCCTGACTTTTGTCCAAAAATAAACCTCTCGTGACCCAAAAAGATCTTTCTTTTCTTCTGAAATCTTTCGGGTCACGAGAGGTTAATTTTTCGACGAAAGTCAGGTCTCTTACAGAAAAAGATCCCAGTTTTTGAATTCTTGCCTGCAGGTGACCCTTGATAACGTCTGCAAGTCTGGATTTCTTTCTACTTTTTCGAACAGTATTTTTAACAACAGTTGCTTAGTTATGTTTTAGATATCAATTGTTTTGTCTACAATTTTATAAATTGTTTTGTCTACAGTTTTATAAATTGTTTTGTCTACAATCTTGCAAATATGACCTGCTTGTAAGAAATATCGCATTATCAGACAAATGAATACCAAGGGAATCGAATCTGCAGCATTCAACTATTTATGGACGTATGGGCTTTTGACTCACGAGGGGAGATTAAACGTCTATCAGTCCTCAAACACAGCTAATCTTCCTTGGAGTTAAGGTCTTGAACTTACAGTCTTTAAAATGTTAAGCTAAGATAAACAATAGCACTTTAATCAAATCATGTCGGCCTATTCTTCTCCAACGAATATTTGCATAGCAAATATATATATCCCTGTTGAAAAGCCCGAAAGTAATTTTTGTGAAATGATGTAATGCTACACAAATTTTTAATAAATTTTTAAAAACTATACGTTTGACTTTCTTAATGAAATTGTTCGAATACGTCTGCATGCATGCTCATACGGATATTATTTTAAACTAACCCTATTCGGCGATCATCTGGTTCGCCCAAATTATTAATTGTAATGATTCAGTTATAACAATAAGATTTTAAATTAGCATGTTGTATAAATTAGTTTTTATTTTTGTATTTTATATTAATTATTTCGAATTAAAGCTATGCGGCGAAGAATTTCCAATTGAAAGTTTTTGAATATAACAAAATGTTAGTTTAGAGAAAAATGATTGATAAAACTTAAGATTTTAACAAATGACTACTATAAACCAAGTGAAATGTTAAAATCGTGAATTTTTATATGCTTTTTAAATAAAACACTACCAAAATCAAAAATGGAATTCAAGTGCTTCCATAATCAAATAGTTGAGACAGATAATCTTCAATTACATCAATTCAAAGTTGACAGTTTGTCAGTAAGTAAATTAAATCTAATGTTCACAGAATTGTAAATGAATGCATTATCCGCTGCCACTTCTCAAATATTGATTTGAGCTTCTTGTAATAATATTGAAACAATTTAAAATGCATTTTAATTTCAAGTAAATGTGTCATAAAATAAAAAAAAACGTTTTATTTGTAATAAAAAATGCAATAATAATCCCTGAAACTCGAGCCAATATTAGAGAGTATTTAAAAGTATTACTATCGGCTCCAAATGCAACTGCAGGACAAATTTAACTTCTTCGTGATGTCACATACCAACTTTCATTCACCTAGCAAAAGCGTTTTGGAGTAATTGCCTTCACATCTCACGCAGGGAAAAGTCGTCAGTCAATCCATTGTCGGATTTGGTCAAAAATGTGATGCATATGTACGGTTTCGCGTAAAGATTACTTATCATTTATTTTGAGCGTGTCTGATTGATTTTGTGAGCGTCGACGCGGTGAATTTTTCAAGCTTGGATCTACAGTGGTTTATTTCAGTTATATTAGCGTCCCGTTTTGAAGCAATATGGGACATTTATTTATATAATTATTTAATTAATATTTTAATATTTTGGGACGGGCCTCTTAACTACGAAACGCGGTCAGATGACGAGATCTACTGGAGGCACAGAACATCTATTTATCTTGGATAAAAGCTCACTCGGGCTATTTTGGAAATGAGCAGGCAAAACATGCAATTGTAACATCATCTAATGTTTTGGCATTGAAATATACAATATCACATATTAAAAGGGTCCTCCAAAAAAATTTGTTGACTAAGTGGCAGAACATTTGGACAGATGGTGATTCGGGTATTTCGACTTATTATTAATAATATTATGTAATAGCTCCAAAAGTGTCTTTTAAACCACTTCACTGGAAGAGAAAGGAAATTTTATTTTCATCAACCACGGTCAATTTCCAATAAACTTCTATTGTTTCAAGTTGGCACCTTCACCATTTTGTAGTTGTGGCGAAATTCGTACGCCATCGCACTATGCTTCATCATGCATATTTTCTCCGTCATGGCATGAAGCCTCCTGCCATACAATTTGGAGATCAATGGTTTAAGAACGTAGGCAATAACCAACTTTCAAGGAAAAGGATGAAATTAATAATCAAACATATTCATAAATGTGAATTCTTGTTCAAACCAACTAGATTCATAGTGTCAACAACTAATGGTTCTAGTGTCTACAACTAAGTGTTCAGGCGTAATTCATAATGGCAACAACTAATGGTTCTACTGGAAACAACTAGTTGTTAAAGTGTGATTCTTAATAGAAATAACTATTTGTTCTAGCGGCAACAACTAATTTTTCTAGTGTGATTTCAATATATTTCAGTCTGAATAGTAAAACAAAAAAAAAAACCTTTTATTCACTGAACACTTGTTTTTCTATATAAGACTGTTATTGTGAAACATCTTGAAGAGATAGAACTGCTTTTATGTATAGGTCGTTGTTTTGATAGTGTTTAAGTTTATTTTATTAATCACTAGCCGCCTTCGGTGACCAGCTGGTTCGCCCATCTTAGAACTTATAGCTTAAAAGGATGCAGTTACAGTAGAAAAAGCAACATATGTATGATGTTTGAAATAGTTGTTATTGTTTATTTAATGTTAATAATTTGTAAATAAAGCTATTTATCCGACGAAGTTATTTCCGTTTTGGATTCTTTTAACGTAATAAATTGTCATTTTTGAAGGAAAAAAACAAAAATATGAAAACTCAAACAAATTCCAATTTGAAATGCCTTTTAATTTTGATAAAATGGTATTATGCAATCAGAAAACATTGTAAATTTATGTATGAAAACATTTATAACAGCGAAAAGCTATTTCAATTCTTTTTTTAATTTGATTACTGCTACGCCACGAGAGGGCGCTCTCGGTGCCGCGAGAGTTAGTTTCTCTCGTTCTGTATTTTTTTTATAGAAGACGATGTGATTGCTCCGAGTGTGAAGTGACGTAAGTTCGCGTCCGAAGAAATAAAGTTTGGAACCATCAACGTGAAATTATGATTTCTTCTAATTAAGAACTAGAGTAACAGACATGAGTGGTCAAGTCGAGCCACAGAGGAACTAGATACTAATAGAATTTCGTATGAGTTTAGTGGAGATTTTCCACAACGGGAAAGTTTCGGTTCCATGGTGACTGTGAGTACACTTTCGTTTCTTTAACTTTGTTCTCTGGTCTTGTGTATTAATTTTGGTTGTATTGCAAATATTCAGAGTTCTCTTTTCAATCAAAATGCTTTCAAAAGTAAAAAAGGAGGAACTAGAAATTAATATTCTTCCGGGCGCCAAAGTAGCTGCTATTAAAGAGTTAATTGAAAAGAGCGATATTTATAAAAATAATTGTGAATTCGTAAAAACTGTGGTTGACTCAATAATTGAAAATAAAGAAGATAACGAGAGAAAAGAACAACAAAAATTAGAAATTGAAAGGTTTAAACTCGCGCAGCTAGAAAAACAACTTGAACTTGCGAATATACAAAAGAATGCAACTCAAAAGGTTAATTTGACAAATAGCGATTCCGAGGTATAAAATTTTAGTTTGGAAAGTTTGATAAAAAGCGTCAAAACTTTAACAATACCAGTTCCTACACGTGCAGAATCCTATAATCTATTTTTTCAGTCGCTTGAAAGAGCTTTTAAAACTAAAAATCATCCTGAAGAATTCAAATCAGAAATTCTTTTAAATATCTTAGGTGAAAAAATTACCAATTTAATGGTATATTTAAGTGAGGATGAACTACGTAAATATGACAAATTAAAAGAAATAGTGTTAAAATAATTTCAATCCACCCCACAAGAAGTTTTAAATAATTTCCGTAAAGCGAAAAAACTTTCGAACGAAAGCTATAATCAGTTTGCGTCAAGATTAAGTGCGGCATTTGATTATTACTGTCAATTAAGAAAAGTAAATGATTTCAAGGGAGTGTGCGAAGTTATGGTTTCCGAAAAAATATTTGATTCATTAGATCGTGAATTATAGAATCACATAGCAGTTAAACAGGGCGAATCTTGGTATTTACCGTCAGAACTCACAAAACACTGTGATATTTATGTATCATCAAAATTCAAAAACGAAACTAGTGGGATTTCACGTCCGCAAGTAGGAAACCATTCGCAAAAATATCGTAAAGAATACAGTCCACAAAAAACTTCTAAGGCATTTGTTTCGGAAGTTAAAACTCCGAAATGTGTTATTTGTAAATCTAATGAAAATCATTATCCGAGTTCATGCCCAACTTTCAAAAATATGCTTGTCAATGAAAGAATTGAGATCGTAAAAAATAAACAGCTTTGTTTTAACTGTCTTAATCATCATAAAATTGATAATTGTTATTCGAGGTCAAACTGTTCCATTTGCAGAAAAAGGCATGATACTCTATTGCATCGGGCGCTGAGAAATGAGTCGATGATGGGGAAAGTCAAGGCGCCACTCAGACTGCAAGTGCAGAATTAAATCCGAGTTCGAATATTTTTGTTCCACGAAATGAAAGTATTACCAATGACTCATTGCAAGAGACTGCTAAATATCATTCATTCACAGCTACCAACTTTAATATAAATAAAATGGTTTTATTGAGTACAGCAAATGTAAAGATAAAGGATAATTTCGGAATGTATAAAAATGCGCGTGCGTTGCTGGACAATGGCAGTGAATCACATTTTATTGCAAAAAGGTGCACCCACAGAGAAGAAGAATCAGAGGTCTCACTCCGGAGTTTGATTAACTATCGCAGCGACGCCTACCGAGGGCACTCTAACTACAAACCACAGAGAAACCATAACATGACGCCATATTGGTTTTCATCACAGAACTGTGTAGAATCTTTCTTGCTACAAATCATAACACGACGCCATTATTGTATCGAACGAAAAGCAACCGAAACGCCGCCATGTTGTGTTGCTGGTTTAATTCTTGCTGCTGCTGGTCAATTTCACATACTATTTATTATAATCAGGAGTTTTTTTTTTAGAATTAGATACTTTATGTAGAATCAAGACTTGTGGCTATTCCAGTTTAGCAAACGTATTTGACTGCTTCCCCATTCAAGATTCCTGGAGATGAGAACGGTAAGTTTAAAATGCGTTACAAAATTTTTTATGAGATGTTATTTAAATAACTGAAAAACTTCTAATATTTAAAATACTTATTTTCACTTTTTGTATATAAAATAATAAAATTTTGTTTTATTTTTGTGCAGTTGCTGAAGCATATTAGAATGCCTAAAGATGTGTAAAATAATTTATGTTCAAAGGAACTCTCATATTATAGATGAACTACATATTATGAATGATACTGCAGTAGTTTTCTAGTTAATTTGAGGAAATAAATTGTGGAACTTTTCTGTGTATCTTACAATGAGTTGGTTTTTAAGTTATCGTTACACTCTTTATGCTAACAATATTTTATTTAAAAAAATTACATTCTTTTATTTTTCTTTAAATGGCTGAAATTTTTTTAAATGCCAAATTCAAGATGCATATGCATTATCAAACTTCAGTTCTTTGAGAAAAAATAATTCTTTTGCGTTATTAGCTCTGTGGTCTCGGATAATTAAAAAATGATTGTTGACATATCTTATTATTAAAAATCTTGAAAATTTGTTTTTTGTAGAATAAAGTATTTAAATTAGCATTGTGTATATTAAAAGTCGTGCAGATATAAGATTAATGCTGCTTAAATTTTCATACCAAATTGCCTGTCAGATGTTTCATTCATATAAAGTTGGTCCAAGTCTTGTAGATACATAAATTTAAATCAATTTAACCATTTTTTATTTCAGGTGTGTAAATTATGTGTTTTATTGATTGCATTAATTATAAATAATGAAATTTCAATGGCTTTAATATATAAAGAAAAGTAGTAGTGGTCTAAGATTTAAAAATGACTGTTGGGTTTTTTTATTATTAAATATCTTGAAAATAGTTTTCGTTGAATAAAGTATTTCTAAGTATTTAAATTAGCATTGTGTATATTAAAAAAAGTTGTACAGATACAAGATTAATACTCCCTTAAATTTTCTGTCACTTGTTCCATTCATTCATGCAAAGGTAGTCAATTTTACCATTTTTTTTTTATTTAAGTTGTGTTTATGTGTTTCATTCATTTTATTAATTATAAATAATGAAACTTAGAGGCCTGAGATACTTAAAAATATCACCTCTTTATGTAATCTTACAACGAATCTGTTTAGTTATTATCACACCCTTTATAATGTTCCATTATATTTTGACAAATTCCTTTTTTTTTTACAAAAATTCTTTATCTTTAAAAAATGCAACAACTAAGTTCACTTCCTTTGAACAAAAAAAGGACTCGTTTTATGTCATATAAGCTCTGGAGACAGTGAAGAAAATGTTTTATCTCATAATGTCAAGTTATTTTGCTTTAAAAATGTGTTCTCGTGAATGTGTAGAATGTAAAACATTAATCATGAATGATTTTAAAATTTCAGATAATCATACAGTTTTTTTAATGATTATGGTGTTAGTAAATCTGATTATAAAGTATATTTGTATAGTTAGTATTTTAATATAGTTATAATAGTAATTTAAATGTTAAATATTTTTCAATAATCACCTACATGATGTAGACAGCTTACATTTAAATATCTTAGATAGTGTTGGAGAAAATGTGTTATCTTATATTTCAGGATATTTTTCTAAAAAATATTTGTCGCCTTATTGAATGTATTGAATGTTAAAAGTTAATGTTAGATGAGAAAATTTTAGAAAATCATACAGTTTTTTTGTATTTTAAAGAATATGATATCAGTAAACTGGCTTAAATTAGCCAACAAATAATTTGTTTCAATATTTTGTCAATTAGCATGAATGTTTTTTGTCTAATTTAATTTATGTTCGCAAAGAAATAGTATCACCAAAAAATTCAACGTTGTCAAATATAGAGGTTTTTTAATGATCACCTGGAACACAAAGAAGAACAATGTTTTTTTATTTCCTCTTCAGTTCGAATTATGAACCATGATTTCAAATCCAACACAAGTTCTAAAAATAAGTTAAAATATGTTTCCCAATTTTATTTTTTTGATGATTTTATTATATTTCAGATTATAAATGTTTTTGAAAAAAATGTGTTTGTTGTTTCAAAATCATAATTTCAAAAATCATTATTTCATAATAGAACACTTACCAATACTAGGTAGAATTATGAGGTGCATTGGGAGTTTTAACTCCTCATAGGGCCACCCTAGGTGCTAAGTTAATTCAATTGATGTCCATCTATTGGGTTTTTTTATATAACACTTTCTTATATCGAATATTTTTATACTGTATATAACAATTAACTCTGGTTTCTAGGCAGTATTTGTTAGAAATGTTATGTTTTGTAACTTATTATGTTTGTTCAATAAAATTAACATTGTTTTAAATATTTTGTATTTATTATAGCATTTTGTTTCATGACTATATATACAGGTATTTAATTTTTTGTGGGAGGGAGTTGTAAAAATTCTGAAAAATTAACTATACAAATGAATTTCCTCTGTGGAAATTACATTTTACCAATATTTTTTTTTATCTTGCAGAAGAATTAATGTGTATTTATTAAAATCTGTTGAAGTTTTAAAATATTCTGAAGGCGATAGTATAATAATAACTAAAACAACAAATATAATTTCTTGCTGAGTTTAAGAAAATTACGAGTGAATAAATTACCTATATTCTATCAATTTTAGTATCTTAAATAATAATGTGAATTTATGAAAAATTAACTTATCGTTCAAGTTTTAACATGTTCTGCAAGAATAATATTATCTAATTCAATAAAAATTAATTTCCTATTGGTTTAAAAAATTATGATCTGAAAGAACTTTTCTTCAAAAAAGGATAAATGAAATTATTCATATGAAAAAAACTTGAATCTTCTTAAATTATAAATCAAACAGGTTAAAAATTATTGGTAGCCTAGGAAAGAGGTAAATTCATTTTTTAATGTTTTGAATGATTTTCCAAACTTACTTTTAATTTCTGTATTAAAGAAAAAGTCAATTTAGTGAGATTTAAAATAATTATATAAACAATAATAAATGGCATTACTATTAGAACAATAACATTTTTAAATTAACAATATATATAAAAAAATTAGCTATTCATATATTTAATAATCGTCGGAAAACGAATTATTGCTTACATTGTTGTCATGACGATATGAAACGGCTTCGTTTCCTTCGCGTCACAATGACGTCACGGTGACGTATTCAGGTTAGTTCTCTTTGCCCGCTACAGGTGGCGTACTGTCTATGTGAAGCGCAATGTTAAAAAAGTTGCCATTACGGTCTATGGGAGTGAGACCTATGATTTTTCTTCTCTGTGGGTGCGCCAATAGACTTAATCTAAAAAAGGATAAACGAAGCGTAGTGGTTTCCGGATTGAGTAAATCGTCATCGGTTATTAACTGTAGTGTAAAAACAAAAATTGCTAACGTCAGCGGAAGTTTTGAAAAAGAGGTTGAGCTATTGGTTGCATCAAATATAACAGATTATACCCCCTCCAGACAATTTGACATTACTACACTAGAATTAGATAATTTCAATTTAGCAGATGTGAGTTTCAATAAACCTGGAGAGGTGGATATTTTATTGGATGTACAGTACAACTCTTTTATGAACTTCTAAAATCGGGTCAAATAAGGTTTCCTCGTATAGATATTATTTTTCAAAATACTGTGTTTGGGTTTGTTGCTACCGGAAGTGTTACAATTGGAACCGAAACTTCTGTTCATTGTGGGTTAATGATGGAAGATTTGGATGCAAATTTAAGGAAATTTTGGGAAATAGAAAATGTTGAAGCGGATAAAATACAAAATGATGAGAGTTTAATATGTGAAGATCATTTCATGAAAACCCATTTCAGAAATGACGATGGCAGCTATGTCGTTAAAATGCCATTTAAGACAGATCCCCCATGTTTAGGGGAGTCAAAACACATTGCTACTAAAAGACTTAATTCCCTTTGGAAACGTTTGAAGAGAGAACCTGAGTATATGCAATTGTACAGGGAATTTTTAACTGAATATGAGAATCTCGGCCATATGCAGACGACTTGCGAAAGTCCAAAGTACATTATGCCTCATCATGGCGTTTTTAGGCCAGACAGTAGTACTACGAAATTAAGAGTTGTTTTCAATGCTTCGGAACCAACGTCATCTGGACAATCGCTTAATGATAACTTATATACAGGATCTGTTGTCCAAGATGATTTGTTCGCTATTTTGTTGCGGTTTCAAAAACATTCTGTAGTTTTCTCCGTAGATATAAAAAAGATGTATCGTCAAATTTGGGTACATCCCGATCAGTGTGATTTACAATGTATTTTGTGGAAGGATGTAGAGGATTACGCGTATTTAAGTTGCTCACTGTTACCTATGGAACCAAATGTGCCCCTTACTTGGCGACCAGAGTACTACAACAACTTTTAAGTGATGAACAGGATAATTATCCTTTAGCGGCAGCTGCTGGCAAGGGTTTTTACGTCGACGATATTCTTAGTGGTAAAGAAGATTTATCTTCTGCCCTTGAATTACAAGATCAGTTGATAAATTTATTAAAATCAGCTGGTATGGAGCTTCACAAATGGAGTTCTAACAATCCCTTATTATTGGAGAAGGTCCCAACGTCCGAAAGGGAATACGACTTTGAGAACCCTAATTCTGAAACATTAAAAACATTGGGATTACAATTCAATCCCGAAAAGGACACATTTTGTTTCACAATACAACAATTTGTAAGTTCTACAACAAAAAGAAAAATGTTATCCGAAATATCTAGATTGTTCGATCCCTTGGGACTCCTAGGCCCTATTGTAGTGACGGAAAAAATTTTCTTGCAAAAACTGTGGATTCTTAAGCTAGATTGGGACGAGGAAGTTCCCTTACATTTAAAAAGAACTCGGGGAACATTTCGTGATGAACTAATTGAATTGAAACATTTAAATATAGAACGCCATGTTCTATGTTCTAAAGCTCTTAAAGTAGAACTGATAGGCTTCGTAGATGCTTCGAAAGATTCTTATGGTTGTTCGGTTTATATTAGGTCTTCATCCACGTCTGGTGAGATCAAGGTGTCACTCCTTTGCAGCAAATCTCGAGTGACACCCATCAAGGAAGAAAGCATCCCATGTCTTGAACTATGTGTGGTTGAACTTCTTCCCAAGCTTATCGTTAAAGTTCTGTCATCCTTGGACTTAGAAATTCATGGAGTCCACCTATATTCAGATTCTACGGTGGTACTTTCTTGGATTGCAACTCCGCCTCATGCTCTTAAGGTTTTCGTGGCTAATCGAGTCACCAAGATTCAAAACTATACTAAGGACTTCAAGTGGCATTATGTTAAGACTGCGGAGAATCCTGCGGACTCTATTTCACGAGGTGTTTTTCCCTCAAAAATCCAACATCTGGACATTTGGTGGAACGGTCCGTCTTTTCTCTCTTCGAGTAGCTGGCCAAACCTTGATGTCGATCTTGGTGTCTCAAATGATGAATACCTTCTTGAGGTGAAAGGAACTGCAAAGACTTCAGAACTGAATCAAGACTCATCTATAAATCTGTCTTTCTGTAACATTCCTAGTTTTATAGAGTGTTTATTAGAAATAAGTAATAATTATAGTAAAATTGTACGTGTGTTAGCTTTTATTTTCAGATTTATAAATAACTGTAAGTTTCCTGCGCAAAAGAGGGCTGGATTTCTGCGACAGGTAGAGCTCAAGGAAGCGGAGAGTTTCCTGATCAAGCATATCCAAATGCTGGAATTTAAAGAGGACATTAAGCACTTAAAAACCAATTCTTGTGTTAATAATTCAAGTAAGATAAAAAATTTATTCCCCTTTCTCGATGATGCAGGAGTGCTTAGAGTAAGATTAAGTAATAGTAAGTTATCTTATGAGAAAAAATTCGTTATCATTCTACCGTCTAAACATAAATTAACTCAGCTAATTGTTAATTATTACCACTTGAGATTCTTGCATTCAGGCCCTCAATCTTTGTTGTACCATATAAGACAAAAGTTTTGGATAGTAAATGGTAGAAATCTTTGTAGAAAAGTAGTACACAATTGTGTGACATGTTTCAAGGTAAAGCCGACTGCCATAACCCAAATAATGGGTGACTTACCAAAGGAAAGAGTTACGAAAAATTTTTCATTTAATGTTTCGGGTATTGACCTTTGCGGTCCTTTCTCAATAAAATTCAAAAATCAACGTAAAAAATGTATGTTTGTATCTTTATTTGTTTTGCAACTAAGGCAATTCATTTGGAATGTATTTCTGATTTAACTACAATCTCCTTTATTGAGACTTAAAAAGATTTATCTCAAGAAGAGGCAAACCTGCTAAGTTATTAACAGATAACGACAAGAACTTTATTGGTGCTAGTTTAGCAATTAAAAAATTGTATAAGTTACTATGTAAACCTGGTGATGTTCTGGCAGGTTATTTAGCATCTGAAGAAATCGAGTGGAATTTTCTGCCTCCAAGGGCTCCTAACTTCGGGGGTCTTTGGGAAGCAGGCGTCAAATCATTCAAATATTACTTAAAAAGAGTTGTAGGCAATTTGAAATTAACGTTCGAGGAATTTAATTGCATAGTTATTCAAATTGAGGGAATGTTAAACTCCCGTCCTCTTTTTCCACTAAGTTCAGAAATTGATGAGATTGAAGTTTTGACGCCTGCCAATTTCTTAATTGGTAGACCTCTTTATGCCCTAATTGAACCTGATCTCACTAATATGAACGAAAATAGATTAAAGAGTTGGCATAAAATCACTCGAATTTTCCAGTTCATTTGGAAAAAGTGGAGTAATGATTATCTAAATAACCTGAAGGAAAGAAATAAATGGAGGTTTTGTAAAAACAATGTAAAAATAGGGGACATGGTTTTGGTCAAAGAAGACAATTTACCCCCTCTTAAATGGGCAATCGGTAAGATTGAAGCAGTATTTCCAGGTGTCGATAATAAAATTCGTGTAGCAGAAATTAAAACTGCATTTGGTCATTATAAGCGACCAATTTCAAAGTTATGTTTACTGCCTATGAATGAATAATGTTGTATTTGATTTTTCTAGTATTTTTGTGTATCTTGTGTGTATCCATTAACTTTACGTAAAATTTATGTAACTGTTATTTTGTGTATGATGAACAATTGTAATCACTTAAAACCCTGGAGTTTCAAGATGGGAAGAATGTTACGCCACGAGAGGGCGCTCTCGGTGCCGCGAGAGTTAGTCTCTCTCGTTCTGTATTTTTTTTTATAGAAGGCGATATGAGTGTTCCGAGTGTGAAGTGACGCAAGTTCGCGTCCGAAGAAATAAAGTATGGAACCATCAACGTGAAATTATGATTTCTTCTAATTAAGAACTAGAGCAACAGACAATTATCTTCATTACCTATTTCGCTCTGATTGTGGTATTCTAATTGAGTTTGTTGAAGGATTGGTCAAGTATGTATAATTTGAAACAGGAATAAATGTTTGATAAAATTCCGCAAAAAAAGTCGCATAGCATTAAGTTTAACATCGGAGAAAAGATTACTTTTCAAATTTCAAAATGGATTAGAAGTGGTTTACGCATAAAATCAGTTTAAAATGCTTGAATTTTTTTTAAAAATCAGCATTTATCTTGACATAATCAATTAAAAAATAGTTTAAAATTTAGAGGGGAAAAAATTTTAATGGTATTGAACTGTGAATCTTTTCGTTGAAGAAAACCGCGGTACACCCCGCTGCCTACCCGTGTACAGGCGAATTGCTTCCACGTCATCTCGAAGAAGGGGGAAAAAGGGGGCATCCTAATTCCCCTCGAGGAAACAACGTTCCGCTACCTTCTCCTCAAGGGATGTTAGCCATTCAGCGACCTTCACCGATTTCAGAGTAATAGATAATGCTTTCAAAAAGATTTTAAAATTCATTGAAATAATATACAGAGTTGAAATTAACAAAATTAGGAAGATAAAAATAATTTTCAAGCGTTAATTACTTCGGAAGTTATTCCCGAAAAAACGGCCAAAATTCACTTAATTTTTAAATAATTAAAATTTGAATAAAAAATTGAAAAAATGGCTCCGAGGTGAACATTCCCACCCTCTAAAGTATACCTGTACGAAATGTGGCAGCTCTAAGTTCAACGGTCTGTTCTGTAGACCGCGAACAGAGAGACAAACTTTCTCTTTTATTATTAATAGAGATAGAGACTTATTATATATATTTTTTATTTTTAATTCTGTGCACTTCTGGAAATTTTAAATTGATTTGCGAATTTTTTTTGAATAAAGTGGTTTGGGATTTTGGTTGTAGGGGACACTGGATCTGGTTGTGGTGTTCATGCTTTATCCACCTTGTGCCCAATTAAAACCGATGTGATGACTGTAATAATAATATGTATGGGGGGTTCAAAATGGCGTTAGAACAGATGACGAGGCGACACCTGAAGTGGCACCCCCTCTCCAAACTTTCCCACTACACCAGCGGTAGGACGTTTGGCATCCTACGGATGATTTAACGTTCAACAGGCCCACATATGCGGCGGTTCTATGGTGGAATCGTGTTTCGAACATACCTGCCGACACCGATACTTTACCACTAGGCCACCGCGGCCCCGACACTACAGTGAAGATAAAATGCGTATTCTAAGGATGCGATGCAGGAATAGCAGTCGTTTAAGCTACACGCAAAATATATAATTCATTGATAATTGGATCAGAAAACAGAAATGAGTTACTCACATCCGGGTTGGTGGAAAGAGGTTCCATGTTCCGGTGTAGGGGAAGCCTGCAAAGATACAGAAAGAAGTTACTACTTAACTAATTAATTTAGACAGGAATTTTAAAGAATCCACTTGTTTCTTATTTTCATTGAATATTTTTTTGCTTTGGAACAATTTTATTCATTTTGCAATTTTTAATAGTTTTAGAAAAGTCATAAAAAATTAACCTGTTTCATGTTTGTCAAGGTAGAATTTTCTCATCGATTTTTCACTCGATTCTTTATGTAATATAGTTTTGAAATTTTGTACAGTTGTGTATTCTCTATGACAATGCAATATTTCAATATTTTCATAAATTAATTACCGAGTAGTCATTAATTTTAAATGAATTTTTAATTCAAACGAGTAATGCAGAAAATGATGGCATAGGTACAATATATAATAATGTATTAAACACTAAAATGTAACAAATAATAAAAAATGAAAAAGGTCTTAAAACACACTTTTATTGGTGGATTAAAAACTGGAAAAACAATTTTTTATCAACTATTTCATAATCAAAACAAAAAATTTAAAGCTATATACGATAAGGAAATGAAACCACAATGATTATGAAATGGAATAAAATTCCTAAACATTCTTTAAAATTTATAAAATAAATAGCCTCCTTCGGCGACCACCTGTTCGCCCGTAATATTAATAGCTTGTGGCTATGTTTGCAACTTGGGGAAATAACTTGGCGAAGTGGCGGTTATAGAGGCCGAGAGACTCTGGGAAAGTTCCATTTTGCGATATATCTCGAAAATGGAGGGTGGTGAGGCGACGATTCATGACCTATCTAGAGGTTATAAGCTTCCATATGAAATAAAAATTGTCGAAATTGTTCCAGTGGTTCGGGCTGGGGAACTGTCTCGTGGCTTTTCCAATTATTTGAAATATACAGATTTCTAGCCGTTTAGCCCGCGGCTCCGCCCGCATTTATTTGTCTTAAACCGCAGAATTCTCTTAGCACTGCGGCCACACGAGCGTTTTCTAGCAGTCGCAGCTTGAAGGTCAACCGCACAAGAATTATAAACAATATGCAGAAGTCTCTGGGTACATTTTCGCGGCTGCCTCAAAACAATGTGCTCGAGTCCATTTTTCAGGCGCCGGAAATAATTGCTTAGCTGCTTATAGAGTGGTTTCCTTTGGTACTTTCATGTGTTCCAGGGTCGGATTATCAAGTAGGCAACTGTCTAGGGGGCCTTAGGCATCGAAATTTACTCCGGCATTTTCAGGATTATTTAATTTTTGTAATTTGATTTCGTTTACAAGGGCTATGTACTCGAACTTAGTTAAATTAAAATTAAGTACTTCTTAAATTTCAAAACATTGTTTTTAGCAATTTTTCCATGATTTAAATTTCTCTTGCAGGTATATGCGCTCAATCTATTTTCTTCCAGTTGACGAATTCACTCATGAGACAACACTCCTGTCAAACGTTGTATATGAGTATTTGGAATGTACTAAAACAAATTTTGTTGCTTTTTTACCATTTTGTTAAAAAAAATGATTTTTAAATTTAAATTTTTTAAAATGCGAGCTAATGGAACTAACTTTTTTGAAGCTGACCAGCAATTAAATGTCATATAAAATTTTCATAACTATATATATATAAAATTGCTTATATAGATATTAAATTAAAGTCAATAAAAAATCTAACTTTGGTAGTTATGGACGAGGGAGGGCCCGTAAGTTGATTTGTCTAAGGGCAAATACAGGACTTAATCTGGTCTGGTTGTGTTCTGTTCTATATTATTTAAAATAAATATATCAAGAAATACTACTTGGACAGTGTGCTTATGATTCTTGAATTTCCTTAGTATTTTCTAGTTTTATATTACAGATGTAAGTATTTCAGATGATTTTATTTTTACGTCATTCAGCTCATTCTTTGGTCCCTTTATATTAATTTTTTGTTAAATGTTTAAATTTTTTTGTTTTTTTTGGATAAAATTGTTTAAAATAATTGTACTTATTAACCTTTTTCCAATTACAACCTAATTTTAATAATTACAATCTTAAAAATTGATTGTTTTGTACTTTTCAGATCGCGGTTCAAAAAAGTACGCCACAAAATAGTACTCTTGATTCTTCAAAACTAGACGTTAGTATAACTAAACAAAGCTACTTGTGTCATGTAGCTGTAAAAGTTACCGTATCCACTTTTCAAAAATACGTTTTTTCAAAGATTATATGTCCAGTTGAGCCTCTTAACATATCACCATCATGAATTGGTAACTAGAATACATTGCTGAAACTATTCGAATGCATGCAGTTTATTTTTCAATTCTTATTTTGACTAGATGTAACAGAAAACCTACTTTTCTTAAAATTTTCCTTATTTGGAGATGGCCACTTTTGCAGCTACAAGACACATTTGTTACTAATTGTGTCTTAATTGAAAAAAATTGCGTTGGTGGTAAAAGGAATTAATATGGTTCAAATTAAAGCAGGAATTCTTTCGATTACCTTCTTACTTTAAAGAAATATTTGAGAATCTATAATTTATATTTGAAAATTTTTTTAGTTGAAGAAGAAGAATGTCAGGGGAAAAAATAAAAACCAAAACTCTAATGAAATTTTAAATACTTTTCTTTCGTTTTCAAGTACGAGATAAATGGAATGAATCTTTTATTTATACATTTCTAATGTATCAAGTTTCACACAAACAACTGTTTGAATCCGCCGGCCTGTTGCACTAGAAAGCAAAAACAAATGACTGAGATCGCGTCAGAAAACCACATGTGTGGCCGAGCGTAGTTTGGATACGGCCGCTGAGGGAAATGGCTGCCGCGAGGAAACGGCGGAGAACCGCTCGTGTAGCCGTAGACTAAGGGTTTAATGTAGCAATGCGAAAGTGTACGCGTATGTGTGCGACATAAAAGTATATGTGTTATTGATTTTTTCTTCCAAGCATACAGAATAGATAAATGTGAGCGGAACTGTGGGTACAACAGCTAATCAAACCTAATTGCTAACTATAAGGTTTAAAAAAGTATTCATTGTTGGGTTGGATTACACAGGAATTACAGATGACCACTGATTGTAAAAATTACAATAATCCTTTATTTAAGTCGCACACTACGACAGAATGTGCAGAGACTTTTTTAGAACTACAAATAAATATTAAAAATGAATAAGATCCTTACATAATTATTCCAGTGCTTTCGGGTAAACGACATTTTTAGACTCGCCGTTTGAAGCATATATGTAAAGATTCCTTGGAGTTCCCACCCTAGAACATCAAGCATATAATTGGCAGTGGGAGAAGCATGGGGTTTCTATTTTGATACCGGCATTTTAAGAGATTGACCTTGAGCTTTATTTATCGTTATTGCGAAAGCAAGACGAACTAGAAATTGAAGGCGTTTAAATTCAAACGATATATCACTTAGGATAAGAGGAATGCCGGGAATCAAAACGCTCTCTTCATTATTGCCTATGAGAAAAGTGGCTTGAATTACCCAGCCATAAGCTTGCTCACACAAAGTCTTGAAACATTGCATAATTTGGATGGATCTAAATTCCTGAGTGATATAATGGACAAACCAACTTTCAGATTCAACATGTGTGGTGGCATTCCAGAAGGATTAAAAAAATTTAAAAATTCTGTCCGATAGCACACAGCCTGCACTTTATCCATCAAAGCGTCGACAGATTTATATGTAAGAGAATTTCCTAATAACTCTTTAAGGATAATCTCATTTATTTTATTAATATTTTCATTCTTATGCGCTAAAATTCCGCGTTCACAAAGCCAAAGACGATCCTTATATTTGTTTGAAAAGACTGGAAAAACGTGTTGTATTAATTCTTTAACTGATTGTACTGACACACAAAAATCAGATGGAATAGAAATTAAATATGAAGCGGATTTTGTAGGAAGTTTTCCATCAGCCAGGCTAAAGAGTTGTTTTGCAAAGTTCTCAGAAGGAATATCACCGAGTATGCGCACTTACATGTTAGTGATTCAAGTTTTCCTTCGGACGTATTGCCAAAGTTTTGAGGATGCATTTAGTTCTTCTGCTGGTGTTGCCCTTGAAATAGCAGGTAGAATTTGACGAAAGTCTGCTGATATTAAGATAATAACTCCTCCCATAATTCTATTGTCATTTCGGAGATTACACATAGTTCGATAAAGAGCTTAAAAAGCCTTTTTGTTTGGCATGTGCACTCACCCCCAAACGATAAGGTTGCAAGTTCGCAGGAACAGCCGCCTTGCCAGACCTTTTGCTTATATTGCATATAGGATTCTCAGTTTGAGATAAGCTTAGTGGTAACTGCACCGCTGAATGAGCTGTGTGACCAAAATCCAAAAGTGTAGAAGCTATTCCTGATGAAGCTACGGCAAGAGCTGTATGACGTTTATATCGAATATCAGCAAGGATCAAATTTATGTAGAAGGTCTTTCCACTTCTACCAGGGGCTCAAGGAAGAGAATGCCACCGTTCCCTTCAGCAATCAAATTCATCACTGTTTCATAAGCCGTTCGCTGATCTTCTGTTAGTCGAGGTTTATTTCGTTCAACTATATGTTGTAAAATATTGATATCTTAGTTAGTTTCTCGTAGCAAATTTCTATCCAGTTTATGATGTGTTTGTCTTGTTGGGACGGGTAAGACAAGCTGAAGCAACGTTTTCCCTAATATGGATAGGAACTTATCTTCAAGTAGTATGAGAGTTTCGTTTTAAATCTGAGATACGTAATGTAAATCTATGACTGGATTCTCCCTCTGTTTTTAATTCAAAATATCTTCACTAAATCTGTCTTTGTATTTTTCCCAAAGGCTTGAGAGATTTCAAAGTACACAGGTTGTAATAATAAGAGCAAATAAATCTCGTAATTGAGGGGGAATCGTGTGACAGATGCCTCTTGTAAGCTCGAATCCCAGTGTTGATGATCTTCCAGTAAACCAAGTTTTAGACATGCTTCTCTGTATGTTTAACACACCTGCCCTTCAACAGATTTAAATCTGTGAAAGAAGTGGGTTCGATGATGATATGGAGTTACAGACGGAGATAAAAAGCACTCAGCGTTATTTGGGTGAACCGTGTATACAAGCCCTAATGCATAAGAGTCACATACATCGGGATATTCTGGAAAGACAGTATCTTGTTTTCTTCTACAAAATGATTTTTTAGACTTAATCCAAGTGAGATATTTCGGAATCTCTGCTCATAATAATGTTTTTGCGAATGTATCTTCTTGGCAGAACTTAAAGCAAGCTGCTAATGTTGTATCTGGTGGTTGAGTAGCTCTTTCGTGATCATTATCAGAAGTGAAATAAACACATTGGCCGTCTTCGAGGTATACGCTAAGATGATCAACAGTTGGGTTCCGGTCATGAATGGGGAAACGTAAGATTCACCAAACTGCTTCATTACTACTAATGTATTTGATACCATGTTACTTCATCACTGTCTCCTGTTGTTGCAATGTTAATTTTTACAACAGCCATATCACTACCCTTGTTGATGTATTTACAAATACATTTGATGGACTTGACAGAGTTGAAATACTCGACATTGATGTGTGCATGAAACAGTTTTGACAAAGTAGACAAGCAAGGTACAACTTCATCAAATTTATTGTCAATTCTTAAGTTTACATATAACTGCTGTATGGACTCCTTATTCGGGCGTTCTTGTCTGTATAGGGGGAAACCATCCTCAGCCGTCTGTGTTTCGCAGGTCATTTTTCTTGGGTATCGTTTCGGAAACTTCTTATCTTTCATGCAAGGGGATTTCATATTTGGAACACCGCAAGGACCATAAATCATATGTTTTGAAACAATTTCAAACAGAACAAAACCTTTTTGCATATCGGGAATCTCCGCCCTGATAAAATTATCTATATCTGCGGGGCGTATTTTCTCTTTTAGCCATATCAGAATGTGAGCATGCGGAAGATCTCTTTTCTGCCACTTGATCGAATAAATCCTGCAATTTACTTCACCATAGATGCAGCTTTTAGTTATTGTTTTGAATAAGTTTTATTAGTTTTTGCCTAAACAGAGCTATTAGATCATGGCGGTCCGCTGATGATTGACATTGGGCAAGTTCTTCTTTAATTTCAGACCACGATACGAATGCACACATGTGAATGCGATTAATAGGTCTGGGCGCCCGTACGATCGTACATACTTCATGGCGTCCTGTGCATACTAATGCATATCCCTTGGACTACCTATGTATGCTGTAGGAAGAAGGACTATTCTGCCAATATCTGTAACAGTTCCATGGTTGGTTGTGGCGTCTCTCAGGTAAAAACATTCTTCTACTCGAAGTTTCTGCTGATTCAACTTAATATATAAAAGACGTTCACTTTCTATCTTGGCATACATGTCTATGTATTGATGGAAAAGCTTTCGATAAAATAGAATCAGATTGGGTGACTCTGCCCCGATCATTATCCAAAACGCATAAAATTCCATTGCCGAAATCTGCTTATTTGTAGTTAATAACCGTATATGGGTGTGTTTGTTTTAAATGGAAGTGGTACCCTCCCTCTTCTTGCCAGAAAATATTAGGATACTGTAGAGAGTTATAAGAGCGATGTGTCTCTGCAATACGTTTTAAATAATTGAACCAATCCGTTATGTTGATGCAGTAACCTTTGTATATCGGAAACGATTTCTGTTCTAGTACCCGAAACCGATTCACAGCGTTGATTGGTATCTACGTTCTCCTCACCAATGAAATAAATATGTAAAAACTGTGGAGTCCTATCTTGGAATGGAAGCAATAACCCAATTATGTGATAGATTTGCCCTTGTATTTTAAAAGTCAGCCTGAATCTGTCTTCTAGAACAACTGGCCTAAAAACACACAAAACTAAATATCGACATATCGACCAACTTCGCATCAACATTGGTAAAAGCTCGCGTGTTATTAAACACAGAAATATAGAAATCGAAGGGGCTAAAATCGCGTGATCACAAAACCAATGATGAAGTGGAGATAGTCACAGAAATCAATTTAACTTTAAGAGCACGTGTGATTAAACAGGGAAATATAAAACTATGTAACTGTTTAATCACTCGCGTGCTTTTTAATTTTAAAAAGATATTGGAATAAACAAAAGAATATCTACAAATTGTTTTTAAATTAATTTTCAAAATTGATTAAAAAATGAGAGAAAAGGGTGTATGGAAATGGGACAGGTGTCACTGAGAAGTTAATTTTTTTGAATTTTAAGATGGTGTAAAAATAGAATTTGTCAGATGAAAGGTTCAAAAGTTATGGCTGAAAAACTTTAGAATTTTTAACCCCCTCTTCAACCCTTTTACAGGGGATAGCAACTTTTTAATAGCATAGTTAATCCCCCTATGTGCTAAGGAACATTTATGACAAATTTCGTTGTAATCCGTCAAGAGGTGTGGAATTGTATAGGGTTCAAACGAACAGACATTGAATTTTATATATATAGATAAATATGATTAATTTGCTTAGAGTACTTAGAGCATTTCTGTGAGGACTTCATGCTTTCATGATTTTGTTTTAAAACCCAGAACTTTGATTAAAGAATTTAATTTCTTCTTTTTAGTACGCGAACAAAAGGAGGGGTTTTTTTAAAAAAATTAACAAGTAATGTTCATACATTGTTTACTGTCTGGAATTTGCGCGATGCGACATGCATGAAGCTGAAATCGCTCAGAACAATCTATAGGGTAGATCGTTGGACCTAGAGCTACCAAATTGAGCACGTAGTTACTTCTTTGGTAGTTGTTGTTCACGAATAAAGGATTTCTAGAGATTGTTATTAGATTTTGAATGAAAAATTAATCGAAATGTTAGTTTTTACACAATAACTTCGGAGCATATTAATGCACAAAAGCCCTTTTCACACCACATTATATTTCCACTTAAGGAGCACCTCAAATATGGGGATGAGAACCTGCCGTATAAGTAGGCAGAGTCTCGCATCCCGGCGGGATATAGTAATGGTGGGGGTTGAATTACGTCCTGCCGATGACGGATCGTACCTTTGTCTGAGAGGTTGTCGCATCAGCCACTCGTAATAAGGGCTATAATGCGGGGGCCACAGTGTCCGATTAATTGTCGTGGCGGCCGGGCATTCATGTTGGATCAGCATGCCTAATCTGGCGGAAGTAATTCGTTTGTAATAACACCACATTAAAATTCAAACGATTCGCTTTTTACAGATGTCCATTTTATTCCCATGTAATTTTTTCTTTAATTTTAATAAATTTTTTAAACATATTTTACAACAATACTTGTCATTGTTTTAGTTACTGAATTTATAGACACGCACGTTGCGATGATATTAAATGCATTCTTTGCGTGCACGTTCTCGTTACCATATAATAAAGAGTAAATTTTTCAAAAATAGTATGAAAACAGACAAAGCAAGTGTAAAATATTTTTAAGCTACGATGTTTCTAATCTCCATTAAGTTTGAATTCCCTAAAATCATTAAACATATTTTGAATGAATA
>BGPR01025241.1:0-22490 GCA_013235015.1 Araneus ventricosus | reverse complement strand
TCAAAATAACGTGGAATGTTTTGACAGAAGTTTAGTATCTATATCAGATACATTGCAGATAGAAGGTCAAATCATGGCTAAAATCCTCAGTTCTCAAATTTTACTAAGCTCAAGAATAATGCAATTTTCAAGGGAAGCACTCTGAACAAAAGAGAAAATCTTTCAAAAGATGAACCATCTCAAATTTCGTAATTTTAGCAGTATATTTATAAATTTAATTTAAAGAGAAATCCCTTTCCTCCGAAGCCGCTAGACCCCAAATAAATGCAAACCCTAAACTGAATATTCCTGTTGGGAAATATAGAGGATTTCTTAGAAATATTCCATGGAATTCCAGCCTTAAATAATAGTCATTTAAGAAAAATTTTAATCTACCAGCAGGCGTACTCTCTATACCAAAATAAAAGATCACGCGTATTTCCTAGATATGCTATTGCAAAATATCAAATTTTAAGAAGGTAATTATTGAAATTTGGTTGTAATTGGATAAGAGTTAATAAATGCAATTATTTTACACAGTTTTGATTTAAAACGGAATAGAAACAATGAAAACATAAATCACAAAAACAGCATTAAGTGTCCATAGAATTAGCTGATTGATTTGAAAATAAAATTAATGAAATTGGCAATATTTCAACTGAAATATTTACATTTGTACTATAAAACAGTTAAGACAATATGGAACTAAAAAAGCAATTGAAATTTATATATAAAAAGAAGTCAGTTTTATAGTCATTTTATTGTAACGGTCGCTCGTATCTCTGAAATACAAATAGAAGATTATCAGAGTCCTATTAACGCCTCTGATTCCAAACAATGACTAACAGTTCGTCAAAAGGAGCTGGAATAGTAGCCAAGGTCATGCTTTTGCAGCACCCTCTGGTAAAAAGATATTTAAAAAAATTCTGCTCTTATAAACTCTCACATACGCGCAAGCTTATATGGAAATTTAGATGCACTTAAACATTCTTTCAAGAAATTTTAAACTGATGCAAACATTAATTTTCTTATACAATAAGGTAAGTTTGTGCATACTTTTCTCTACGAAAAACAAAACCCATTACTAGTATAAAGTCCAGATCTGTCTCTCGGTTACGCTCTGACGACACCAACAATAAAACTCGCGTCATAGCACTGAGAGACGTTAAACATCATTATTTCATTGTTAGAAATCCTAAATTTCAGTAATTTTAAATTTAAAAGAGTGAGTGTCGTTCTAATTTCAAATTTAATAGCTCTGAAATAGTGAAATAAAATTTTCTATCAATTGACATAAAATTTATCTCGCTATGATCAATATTTTACGAGAAATTTTAAATTATATTAATCATATATTTCAAATTAATTTCCGTTTTCTACTAAAAAGTAGTAGATTACGTCAGTGGTATATCATGCGCGTGATATAGTTTGGACGCCACGATGCATATGATTATTTATGCAATTGTGATGGTATAATTTGATAATATTTTTTGGCAACGTTTGACAAGCAGAGAAGTGCTTTGTTTTCATTAGAATTTAGAAAAAAGAATTCCTTTGTAATTTAAACTTTTGACTTACGTTTGACAAGCTCAGAATTTCATGATTATTGAATTATAATAAAATTATTAAAAAACGAAAAATACTTTACACGGAATGTTGTTTACCAAGAGGCGTTTTGAATAAAGAAATATGTAAATAAAAAATATTTCCTGTCATAAAACACATGTTTATTTTGTTTTCAATCAATGTTGAACATTTCTCTCGCATATATATCTATTTAAACACGTTTATTTTGACAAAAAATCTCTCGAATGAAGAGGCAATTTGCACCCGTCATACCATGACGGGTGTTTTCCTAGTTTCTTAATAATATTCCAAACTTTTCTTAATAATACTTGCAAACTTAACAATATTACAAAACTCCTAAACTTTTTTTCACAGAATCTTTCCAGTCGATGGATGGGGATCTCGTGTTCTGGTATTTAATCAAGGGTAACAAAATAAAGTTGTTTTCACCGATGGGTGAGGCAGAAGTGTTTTTCGGCATCCATTCTCCGTTTGTACCCATGAATCCTGTAACTGAAGGGCATGAAATAAGGCTAGGATATTATTACCATTTCCAAGTCCAATTGGCAAGTACACATATGTTTATATTTTGTAATTCAGGTTGATTAAAAAGAACTAGTTTATCCCGCTCAGAGCAACTCCGCCCAGTTATATGCATGCCATGATTTTCCTGACGCTTCTAGAGCCAAACTGGCTATTCAGTACTTCAAGAAAACTATCCAATGAAAAAAACGCCAAGTGGTGTAAGCATAACAGAAAAGTAGCCAAAATAAAATGTTCACAATACTAATCTCCATAATATTCACCTCGATTTGTGAAATAACATGATCTTATTTCGCTGAATGAAACTATTTTGACGTAGATCTAAACGTTTTCTGGATCGCCTAAGCCCATTTGCTTCCTTTCTAACTGATTGATCTCTTTTGAAAAATTTTATCCAAAATTTCATTATATTGTAGGAAATACTGTGAATTCTTCATCTTAAACTCATTTTTTCGAGAAAAGTTATTTTACACCAGAACGAATACAGTAACAGACTCTGACTATGAAATTATGCCTAACATAGAGGAGGCTACCGGTTTTGTTTTGTAAAGAAACAGATCGTTGCCATCGGCGAAAGATAAATTAGCCTCTTTTCTGCGCCACGTACGTTAGCTTTTTATATATAAAATGCAAATATTCAGAGACAGTAAACAACAAAATAAACATTTTCCTCTTAAATTTCAGTACTGGAAACAGGAAACAAATCAGCTGAAATTAATATTTCTTTTCAACTTTCGTAAGACTTAAGCCTCAGACAAACTTACAAACATTTGTAACAACATTTTGGCAAATAATTTGAGATGTCAACTAGCAGAGGAAAAAGCTATTTGGAGTATTCGTTAGAAATATGGCGATTAAAGAACTAGGCAATATCAATTCTTTATTTTTTCTTATAATATATACAATATCTTTCTCATATTTTTAATTTTTTTCTTGAATAACCTACAAAATCTAGATTTTAATGACAATAGTATTCTTTAAACTTGATTATTTATTTATTTACGATCTTTGCAGTTCATTTTTTGATAAATACTTAGGAATGCACACAGATCCGAATTATTAAGATACGTTTTATCTAAAAAAGTTATAAGAAATATTTTAATTAGACTAATATGAAAAAGCATTAATGAATATATCCAATTAAAAGTTTGCTGCATTATTGAATGATTTTGTTTTCATTTATTGTCCTTATACTATACTTAATTGATTGGATTAATTGATTACACTGATTGGATTTTTATCTGTAAAACTGCAGAGAGGTACCAGTTTTTAGCAAATAACAATAAAAGAGCTTTTTCTGGTATTGCACCTACGAATAAAATATTATTTACGTGTATTGCACCTACTGATAAAAAATTTTATAGGCGCGGTGCATTCGGTTCAATTAAATATTTCTTCTATAGTAGTACTTTAAATCCTTGAAATTAATTTTTCCTTCCGTTTACGCTCAGGTTATTTCTTTTGAAGCCATATGTTATGAAGAGATGATTCAATATATGGTGTTACACGGTAATCGGGATTGCTACTTGCATGTTATCGTCATGATTTTAATTTCTATTGACGGAAGGAATGAAATAAATTATTCAGTGCATTTTTATGTGTTTTTGCACCAATATGGATCACAAAAAGAATTAAATTTTAATAAATTTTCAGGAGAAGGTTTATCAGGTATTCCAAAGCACATTTAAAAACTTCAGTGGTGAAATTTATTAGACTAACGTAAGTACACTGATTAACACGGTTTTAATTTTTTTTATGTTTCTAGCGTAACATTTTATGCTTAATTTAAATACGCAAGCAAAACTTGTGAATCGCCCAGAATTTTCTACAATGGTATTTCTATTTTTAGTATTTCGTTTTCAGAGTCAGAACTTGTTTCCAACGGCTATTTATGTTTGTAAAATAATATTTAAATTAAGCATAGATATTGTACGTTCTCAGATTCCAAAACCCCCGCGGTTTTGCGCAAGCGCCAGGAAGAGTTATTTTCACTAAAATAGGGGGAAGTGAAAAATTTAGGGGAAGGTTACATTTTACTGGTGTGACCTAACAAAGAACTCCGGAAATCTGCTCATCTTAATCAATGCCTGTCACCCCTTTCTGGTTTAAAATCGTCCAAAAGTGCTAGTCTCGGGATAATGAAAGGATCAGTAGTTTATAATTATAAAAGAATCCATTCATGTGTTTCTAAAGTAAATGCCGATGATTCATGCACCTTCATGTCCCGACATGGTACCAGACTTCTATCTTTTGCGCCCACACAATGCGATTAATAATAAGCAAGCCTGTATTTCTCATGCATTCTCTCAGTACGGTCTAATTCTATTTTATCTGCTGTTTTGTGTAATTGATTTGCGTTATATGCTTATTAAATATATCAAGAAAGTGTGAAAATCATTCAGATATTATTTTGTTATGGATGTTAAACAAGTTACAATTATAGATCAAAGGCGAATCATGATTCCTCTGATCAATCCTCCGTTTGGCCTGTGAATTTTGTTACGCGTGGCTTTCGCTTCAGGTTTGTTTAGGCATGTGGGGTTCATATGTCCGTTATTCTCTCTTCGTATTTTTTTCTTCAAATAGCTTTTCCTAAGAAAAAATATATCAGTTGAAAATCAAAGAACAAAATATAAGAAATGTAAAAAAAAGAGCAAAAATAATTTTAGTAACTATTCTAATATTTTTATATGCATTAAAAAATTATCTGAAAAATTGTATCATTTTACACATTCATCATATAAATGATCTCCACAAGCCCGATTATAGTGTTTGTGACAATATTGTCAGGTATATTTGTCCGTATTTAATCTACAGTATTCGCATCTACCTTTATTAATCATTGGCCTCTTTAATTGGCCTTGTACCGGCCCTATGCGGCCCTGTACCCTGTGCGCTGTTCGGCGACAGAACAGAAGATTTGCTTCTATCTCAAATTCCACTGGAAGACGAAGGTTTGGCAGCTCTGCATTGAATTTACAGCAGAATAAGTTCCCAACTAAAATTTTATATTGAATCGAGTCTTTTTATTTTCTTATCGATATTATTTTGTTTGGAAATTACAAAAGCATTAATAGGAGAGATATTTAAAAGATTTCAAATAAAAAAAGAAGAATTGCTCGATGGCGGGTAATTCTTGAAACATCATTTTTCGGCTCAACAGATCTAAAAAATCAACTTCCTTTGTAATATTTTAAAATGTAACAATTTCAGGTTTTTTCGTCGTCACTTGTCGATTCTTCAATAGTTGCCTGTCATCCATTACATCCGATTACCGATATTACCGATGAAACATACCTTTAGTCTTCAAGGGCTACTGTTATAATTATTAGATAAATATTTTCAAAAAAATTGAATGCAGATGGTGAAATCAAAGCTGAAAGAAGAATAAATTGTGCAAAATAGACGCTCAAGATATAGTTACGATTCTGACGCGTTCGTGGATTGAATGGACTTAAATCAAGACGGCACAAACAGAAATTTATTTACAGTTGTTATTTACAAAAATTTACAGTGGATAAATCAAAACAGATTCAGTCTTCAATAGACTACAAGTTCAAACCAGCTCAAAGAATAGAGCTCGGTAAAACATCAAAAGAATACGCCTCAAATTGGCTAGGGACACTCGACTAAATTGAGCAGCCTCGTCACCGACGATCGCCAGTCGCACTCACTCCTTGAAAGCAAAACAGTAACTGAACTTAACGCGAAGCAGACGAATATGTGGTGCCTTCCGGTCGCAGACCCGCTACCCACGTTCGGCAAATGCAGAACGGTGGCAAAATGTTCAGAAGTGATTTGATCGACAAGATTTAACAGTCTGGCAAAGGAGGAAGGGAACAGAGGTCTTGCAACGCCGCTGTCAGGCTGAACTTATAGCGATTGCTGCGAGGTTTTTTAAACTCGCGGGAGACTGCCGAATTTTTTAGGGAAGGGTAAAAATCTCCAAATATGCCGCAAACCGTGTCACAAAGTTGCCAAATATATCGCCAAAACACTCGCCAAGTCGCTAAATTTACAGAATTTTTAACAATATATACAAAATACATTTTTATTGTGTTATTTTCTATCATCAACCAGTATATTGATTTAATCATGAAATTTGGCTATTATCCAATATTAAAATAATTCGTTTACAGGAGAAAGAAAAACACCTTCTTCCTTCGCCATATCAAACAAACTGCAGGGACAATGAACCGTCAGATGATGGGGAAAAGTTTACCAATCCTAACTCCTATCAGGTAAATCATTCCGAAGTCACAGTTTTCACACATAAGGTTTATTAAAATATCGTCCCAATGATGAAAATACTCAATTGTTCTTTGTTATTCAGAAAAGTCTTATAATTTCTTGATATGAAAAAAGTTTTCATTCTTACTGATATATTGTTCAATACAATTGAAAACGTTTTGAGCAAGAATGGTGAGGCTAGATTTTCAAAAGCGAACATCAAAACACTTAATTTATCCTTTCGCGGGTGGTATCAGAGCTTTTAATGCTAACCGCCAAAATATCGTTAATTAAGTTTAGCTAATTACTTTATTCACTAATGTAATTAGTTTTCAAAATTTATGTGTAAAGAAACACATATCTGAAACAATTAACAGTGCTTTTTAGAAAAGAATATAGCACGCATTATAAAGGTAAAACTAGCAGAAAAATACTCATCTATCATGGGGCGACCGGTCTCGTGCTATAACTAGGTAACTATAACATTTTCGAGTTATGGACGTGCATAGAAATGAGCCATTAGGTCAATCATGGATAAGAAGAACATTCGTCTGCCTTTTCTCAAAAACGGTTGATTTATCCTTGTTTGAACTTTGTTATATCATTCCCTCGATGATAACAGATATATAAAATATTTGCTATCATTTTTTTCGGCCTCATATATCAGATGCATAAATTTGATACATATAGTAGTTTAATATTATATAAAAAATGCATATGGAATCTGTGAAAAATTACTGAATATATAAAATAAGTTACGGGATGAATGTGAAAGTCTTGTGCTTTTTAATTTCTCTTACACTAAATTATTTTATTGAAAATACTCTAATCTTCAGAAAACAATACCTTGAAGTATTAACGAATTTCGAATTTTCAGACCTCTCCGAGAACGAAAAAACTACTTTCGTAATCACGCTCATCTTTTGGCTGCCTATGGTGATGTTAACAAGACAGAGAAGAAACGAAATGTGTACTACACAACATACTGCTTTCTCATATTATTGTTTTACTCCTCAATCATACTCTTCAATGGACCTGAAATCATTTGACAATACGTTTCCTCATTACGTAGAAAAATTAGAATAGACATATATTTCTTGAATCCTATATTTCAGGTTTGCCTGGAAATGTGCAGATCAGAATTCTCCAAAGAAATATACGGCTGTGACTACGGAATGACAATGCAATTATCAGCAAATCATTGGTGTTTTAGAGGTAAGCAGATTTTCGCGTTAAACTTTAACCCTATGAGACCTATCCCGCCTCAAACCACCCCATTCGACAAAGACCGGACTCAGGCAGTTTCGGGCACCTGAGTTAATTTTACCGGAGAAAAGTGGTTCCTTTCTTTGTTGACCCCAAACTTGGGTGTCGTCCTCCTTGAATTTCTGTAAAGAAAGGAAGGATTTCATTCTGTTTTCGTGAACTAAAATTTACTGGAGTTTGTGAGGTACTGGAATTCTCACTCTGGCCGGGTTCAGAGAGTTAAATTTTAAATTAATTTTCTGTGCACCACTTCAAGGATGACTTAAGTTCATAAAAAGCCCATGATCGCCTTGCTTGAAAACTTTTTGGCCCAATGTTCAATTTCGCATAAATAAAACTTTAGAAATAGAGACTAAAGCTGAAAAAAATTCATCATGTTATTATTGTAAAAAAAATTATGGTTATTAGTAAATTCGGTGGATTGGTGGTTTATAAAAAGTTTCAAAAATCTTTTTTGGGGAGAATAGTCATTGGAAACAACCCCAGTTTAAAATGCATTGAAAGCTATGTTAGCCCGTTCTTAAAATATATTAAATAATTTTAAAAATTTCATTTCGTATATCAAACTGGAAACATTATCATTTACTAAGCTTGCAAAATTGCTTCTTTGGGCATATGTACATCAATTTGATTTTTCAAGAAAACTAACTCGGTTATATAACAGAATAAAAGATTTAGTTTGCTGTAATGCATCTCTAAAATATCGATGTAACGGTAGGCGCACATCTTTAACCCTTTGTGGCTTAGTGTTACACTGCATAGAATGCCCAACAACCCAAAAGTTTAAAATTTTCTTAAAAAAAACTTTCTGCTTTGAAACCCAAAAAATAGCAGAAAAAGTTAGGAAATCATTCTCTTTTGGGAATATAAATGGGAGAACAATGAAATATCGCTTTCTTTGTAAGTTTAATTATATATTAAAAATGCCTCAATCTTTTGACTCGGAGATGGGAATATTTTTAGAATTCTTGACAATTACAATTTTAGCAACTTTACTTGATTATTGTTCTCTAATATCCTTGAAGTATTAATTTATGATTTTGTGTATTATGATTTGTTATTATTTTTTGAACGTATGAAGATAGCTTTCCCCGGTGGGGTCCTCCTATGATGGGGGATGTTAGCATAGCGAGAAGACGTCCCCCCCCGAGGAAGGAGTCAAGTTAACTTTTTTTGTAAATTCCATGTCTAGACAATAAACTAAACCCATTCATGATGTTTTTTCATTATATTTCAAAAACTTTCAAACCTTGCACCGGAAAGGGTTAAATGGAAATGTAAATAGAAATTTCATCTATTGATCTATCCAAAGAAAAAAAATCGTGCTTCTGACAAATATTTTGAACAAAGGTTGAAATCCCGAAAGATTAACTTGTTTAATGAGAATAATGTTCCGTTTCGGATTACACCAAGATTAATTTAGTAAGAGGTGATTATTTTGAACAGTGGTCAGTAAAGGTAGGATTTCTGTATTTATTTATTTACAACCCACCCGGTCCAGCCTACCCAAAGGGGTGGAAGGCCTTCCACAAGTTAAGGAGGATAAAAGTTCTGCGAGTCTCCATCCTTTCCTTGAACTTCCACGCCTAGGTTTTACCCTCGACTTTCGATATCCCGTGCACCAGACCGAAGACTTACACGGAAAATCCTTGTAGGAAATAGGGATGTAAAGAATAGTGATTTGGCCGAATAGCCGAATACCGAATATTCAGGCCGAATATCCACTTTTTAAAAACATTTTACTTTTGATTGTAAATAAAATGTTTCACAAATTTTAAATAAAAAAATTAAAAAATAATAAAATTGATTGTTTATTAAAATTATGTTTTAAAAAATGTTAACATTTTGATGCATTTCTGTAATATTTTCAAATATGTTTATTCTGATAAGAAATGACAAATCATTTTAAATATGAGATTGCTTCGCAGAAACAAAAGAGTCATCATTGTAGAACAGGACAATGACAGACGCAGAAAAAATTAAATGGATAAATTAAAATTATTAGAAGTAAATTGCTATTTTGATTTTTTTGAAAAAAAACTTCTAATAGCGAAGAGGGAGTGGAGAATCCACTTAATTGGTCGAAAAAAATGAGGAAAAATCTTAATGTGGAGAAAATCCACTGTAAGGTCGTCCTTTCTCCAATCACCCATCATTTATTTTCTGAATCTGGTAACTTATAGAAAAACAAACGGAGCTTTTTTCTTCTAAAGATACTGATAATTTATTGTTTTTACATCATAATTTCAGGTTTTAAAATTATAAATGATATGTAACATTATTAAATACACCAAATTTATTTTAAATTAGGTAAATGTTCGATTTTCTTGATAATAAATGTACTGAAATGTAATTCTGCACATTATTCTTTGCTAAATATGTATAAAAGCGCAATTTTTTTCAAAAAATGATTATTCTGATATTATTCGGCCGATTATGTGCCTAGTATTCTGAAAGCCGAATATTTGGCAAAAGAGCCGAATAGGCCTAATGCCGAATAGTTGCCAAATATTCGTTACATCCCTAGTAGGAAACGGACCTCAAATCTGCGATCATCGATCTCGATGTAGAGATCTCACCAGAAGCCCATAGAAGCACTTGGAATAAAAAAAAAGATTTACTCCGAAAAATACAGCTAGTCGCCGAATTTGGACCAGTATCATAACTCCAATTCTATTAAATATTTGGGCCGTAAAATAGGAAAATAACGTCGTAACAATATTAATGGGGTGTATGAATCATTTTTAAAAGAAAGAGTTAACCCTTTATATCAAGGTGCATAATATATATGCACATATCTGCAACAAACCGAAAAGGTCACTGTCTTTTCCACAGCAAACTATGTTAATCAATTTAATTGGTTGTTGCATTACTGTTGCACTGTTATTAACACAAATTGCTCATATATTCCCCAACAGATTATGATACTATGGTGATTTTTAAAAACAAAGTTTCAGTTGACACTGAAACATTTGCACGTGGTTGCTCCTGAAATTACTGCAGAGTTTAGTGAAGTTAAAAAGAGTTAACGCATCCATTTGTGAGAAATGTGGTGAACGTATTTGTAATAACAAAACCAACAACTGTACTAAAATTTTTCAACCAACCTGAAATTTTGAATGTTTCATGCCATTTTGTTATATGTTGCAGAAATGCAAAAGATACAGCTTGTCAATAACTTTTTATTTTAACGTGCTAAATTTTAAAAACTATTATTTCCATACTTAGAATGATATATCGCAACATCTGAGTAATTTTTTTTGAAATCTGATTTGTTGAGATATAAATGGTTCAGTATTTTTAAATAAAGAACAAGTGTTTAGATTTAGGTATCTTCCATTAATTATTTTAACAAAAGACGAAAAGCTCTTACGCTGTTATAAATTAAGTAGGAACATATATTATATCCTTAGAACGACTTTCTTTGGCTACAAGTTACGATAATCATTTTATTCAATAGTATAAAAATAAGATTAGGGGAATTTTTTTTATGTTGCTCACAAAGGTTGCCTAAATTAGATCAAAAACAGTCACCAAAAGTGCACCATTTGATGGGTTCATTCAATGGGTTTATTATCTGAATATCGATACTTTAATGTCCCATACGTCTTTACAAGCAAAAGACGGCCGCCGTCCGAAACGTCCGAATATCACTGTGAAGTTACCATCCCGTGTCATTAAGTGCGATTGATTTCACACCCTCAGCGCGGGCTTTCTTCGTTAGAATGGCTCGCCCAGACGGGGATGGGAATAGGGGTTTTTCTTAGAATTTCGAGTGTGCCAGCTGTTATCCCGGATTCTGAGGGGGGGGGGGGGAGGAGTGAATTTTGGATATCTTTGAAAGAGTAACTGAGACGTTCCCGTATTTTGAGGTCCCTCTATTCCAATGGTCTTAGGAATCAGAGGTTTAAACTGCATAAATATCTCAGAAAGCAGTTTATAATCACCAGAAGTCCTCATAAATTGGAACTGGAATAAATCAAAGCAAAAAACCAGTTAAAGGACACTAAACCATTAAATGTTGGATCAAAAAGTGTAAAAACTTAGGATATGTATCATTTGTGAGGAAACAAAGGGAGACGAGGAAGTGATACAGTTCATAAAATCTCATAGTTGGCTTCATGCATTGTGTGGTGGTGTGGATTTGAGGATCACAAAATATTTTTTCTTTAATTGTACTAAAAGAATTCGCAGGTCCAATTTAGGCAACCGGTTTCCTTGATTGGACCAATTACCCATTTTTTAAGCTGCTTCTTTCCTTATTTAAACATATTTTATAAAAATTTAACTTTACTGTTTTGAAGATAAATAAGTTAATAAAATTCTTTTATTTGTTTATTGCTAAAATTCCTTCTCCATCACTGTACATTAAAAAATGTCATGGTAATCGAAATTTGGCGACTTTCCCTTATATTTGTCTGGATTTTTCCTTAAGACAATTTTTTAAGTCAGAAAGGATTCATTAGAATCTTCTTGAATACATAAAATTATAGACAAAAAAAATCGCCCTTCAAAATTTCACCTGCTAAAAATTTAAGAAAAACAATTTTATTAAAAAGGAAGATAGTTTGTTTAATGAATGTTTCCATTCAAATCACACACTTATTACATTGGTATTGATAACAGATTACAGAGTTGTGTTTCTAGGTCGGGGAAAAAATTATTACAATATTTGGTTCCTCAATTTCTCTATTTTATCTTATCTTCTAAATATTGCAGATATTTGTGAAATTGCCATTTTTACTTGGATTTTTTTAATTGAAAAGAACTATTTCAGATACCAAATTGCCTAAAATTTCTAAACAGCGTCGAAGTGAATTGGACAAACACCTGCTCAGTTGCACGCAGAATTGTAAGACAGAGTGCCTGTGAGTAAATTAATTTCTGTAATTATCTAAAGCAGTTGATAATATTTTTCTTGAATTTTCTGTCAGCGTAGATATCATAGAAGAACCGTTGTTATACATCCATTTCTTCATGCCTACATGTTATTTAAAATTCAATAGAATTAAATCATACGTGCCGTTATAGTCGCATAACAAACACAGAGACATATGTCGTATTACTTATAACTGTGTTTTGTACTATATTTTGCTGTCCTTTCTCCTTCTCCAAGATACACAATGGATTTAAAAATTAAATTGGTACGAGACAATTGTCGTGTATCGCATGACCATAAATCGATTTGATTTATTATATTGTAAAACCATTCTTCACAGGCCTTCTGCATAAGGTGGTTTTTTTTAATATTCTTTTTGTCTGTTGATTCAATTTTAGTGAGTTTCTTGCCATCCTCACCTTTTAAATCTCTTTGAAATATCTATTTTGGCGGAAAGGAACACATTTGTTGATTTGATGCATCAATAACGTTTCACATATGGGAGTAATAGTCACGAAAAACATCTAAGATTTAAGTTAATATTTAAGAATATTTCTATTCAGTTAATTATATTACTAACTAGCCGCCTTTGGTGACCAGCTGCTTCGTCCGTTTTAATTAGTCTTTATTTCACCCGCTTAACTTAGGTAAGATGAATAAAAAATGTGAATATATTATTGTATTTGGCAGATAATAAAATATAAGGCGTAATTTTAAAATGCCAGCGATCCAGTTCTATAAGATGAATCACAGCTAATGAAATTTAAAAACTGCCCTTGAAATAATTCTCACTCAGTTCATCTAACACTCATCGATAGAATGATTAACGCCGAATATGGCCGCGAAAGGTGAATATGCAGCGCCACCTGGCAGCACCGATTACAGGCGAGGCCGTGCGCGAAATAACAAACCTGTTTTTCTTCTCTGGCCAGAACGTTCAGACATCAAGACTTCTGTGACGTCACAGCGTAAAGCCTCTTTTCAAAATAATGTGTGGATTGTGTATATTAGTATTGTGCTTTATTTCATTATTTTTAGGGCATTTCCTATGCACGATATGTTGATTACAATGGATTTAGTAATAATGAAGTAAGTTTTTGCTTTTATTTTATTTTTTAACAAGAAACTTACCTTAATGTTAACTAGATTGCATAGATACATATTTCTTTGATTCACGTGGTGACAACTCTCTTTTCTTTTTGAGTCTTTAATTTTAGTATATATACATCATCGCTTATTTCACAGTCATATTTTTCTAAATCATTTATGCATGGCTGAGTACTCAAGCCAAAAAATCCGTCAGAATTTTGACATAGTATTATGGATACAAATTGCGTAGTTAGTGCTGATGAGCGGTAGAAGCCTAAAATAGGGAGAAAAACAATTCTATTACCAAAGAGTCGTTTTCTCCTCCGCTTGTTACTTCATTGCAGAACGAAATTTTACTCCTCATAGTTACAGTACGAGTATTATTGTTTCCATGAAAATTTATAAGGATTTAACTGTAGAAATTTCTCATGATTTTCTGTTGTTGAAGACCAAATTTTACCATTTTATACTGGGAGAACATAACAAATGTAATCGATGGACAAAATTTTATTGCTTGCTGAGTTGGTTAGCAGCATTCAGACCAAACGAGAAAATAGAAAATTCAATACATTTGATAAAACATGCATGTTCTCAGCAAGATGACAGTGATAGCACTTTATACTTCAGTGTAATAATTGAACAACTAAAATTAGCATTATCAACTAAGCATATTTATTCTGCAGATATTCTTCTTGCAGCAAAATTTTAATTTGCTATCTTACTGCTGATAGTTTTATACGTAGTTCAAAAATTATAATTATACTTCAACCTGTATACATTAAAAAGTATACAATTCTTTAAAGGGCCCAAGTAGTGTTTCCAATAATAATCATATTATGTACATTCAAAAAAAGAAAGAAATTCTATCTCCCCATGAAACATTTATCTGTCTTCTTATTGATGAAATTTATGTAAGTCCGAGTTTAAATTACAAAGGTGGAAGACTGCAGAAAATGTCAATCAACAAACCAATACTATTCAAGCATTCATATCAACATCTTTATTTTCAAAATAAAAATAAATAGTTGCCTTAGTTCCCATGAAGAATCAAACAGCTGATGACCTTCGTTGTGATATATATATATATATATATATTGTTGAGTTATGATTTTTCTCGAACCGCCAGCCATAGGTCGTTGTTCAAGTCCCTACATGAAGTTTAAAAATGTAAATAATTCTCTAGTATAGATATTTGTGTTTGATGTATGTAAGCGTCAAAAAGTAAATAAGTTTTCAGAAAGAAATGACACGTATTTCTTGAGTCTATTTTGAGCTTTATTTTAAAGTTCTCATTTTGCAGCAGTATGCCGACACATGGTTTGGCTACCTGGGTGAGAACGAAATATTCTATACTTTCTTTCTGAGCAGGTAGAAAAGTGTGTCCTGTTTATATTTAAAAGTTTTTATCCTTAACCTGCATGTGTCGGGTAGACTTAGATATATGTGAATGTTGGGGAAAAAATATGTTTAACTTCTGTGTTTGCGCGAAGTCAGCAGTTTTCAGTTTCAGTTTTGTTTCGCATTTATGTATACGGTACCTTTACCCTAACATTAGTGGCGTCCGCGACAGGATTCTGAAAGATTTAACCAACTGCTGAAATTGATTGATAGAAGATATTGTTAGTTTTTTTATTAGTATTGCATTGCTGTTTATTTTATTTTATGAAAAGAATTATTTAGAAAGTATAGAATAATTCGTAAGTTAATTATGGAAGCTTTAAAGACTAAACG
The DNA here is from genome assembly GCA_013235015.1 of Araneus ventricosus. Taxonomy (NCBI): domain Eukaryota; kingdom Metazoa; phylum Arthropoda; class Arachnida; order Araneae; family Araneidae; genus Araneus; species Araneus ventricosus. Next base: position 7,207 of record BGPR01025241.1, on the reverse strand, counting down.
TTCCGGTTTACGTGTTTTTAAACGTTCTTTTACTAAGACTGTTACCGTTATGAAAACAGAAGTAGCAAAAGAGGATATTTCATTAGGTGTAGTAAAAGATAGATTTACTAAATTGGAGAAATTACAACTGGATTTAGCAGTACTTGATGACAAAATTCTTGATTTGTTAATTGAAGAGGGGTTTCGGAAGAAGCAGTCTCTGGTGAAATTGAGTAACGTGAAATCTATTCAGATGAATTTATAACCTTGACCCCTCAAGTAAATAATAAATCACAATTTTTAAATGAAGTAAATTCAGATACGAAATCACTTGATGGTTCTAATTAAACTTATAGTAAAAGTAAATCGTACAAACTTCAGAAACTTGAACTTAAGAAGTTTGATGGGGAATTACTTGATTGGTTTCCATTTTGGTCGCAATTTGAAAGAATTCACAATGACCCCGATTTACATGACAGTGGCAAATTTTCCTACTTGGTTCAATGCACGAAACCGGGTTCACGGGCAAAGGAATTCATTGAAAGCTATCCAGTGATATCAAAAAATTATGTTTCGGCTGTTATGGCTCTAAAGTTACGTTTTGGGAAATCGGATCTACTATTTGAAGTATATTTTTGCGAATTAATTAAATTGATTACTTCCATTGTAAAGTCAGATAATAAATTGCCCCTTGATAAACTGTACGATAAAATTGAAGCTCAATTGAGGGCTTTAGAATCCTTGGGTTTAAAACCAGAAGAAAATACCTCATGGTTATACCCAATGGTAGAGTCTAGCCTCACGGAGGATGTTTCAAGAGCTTGGCAAAGAAGTTCGCTTTTTTAACGAGCCAGTGGATTCTGATGTACCCCGCCTTGCCAATTTAATGAAATTTCTGAAAGCAGAAGTAGAAGGTGAGGAAAGGTTGAAATTGGTCCGGAGTGGGTTTGATAATACTCATCGTAAAGAAGAGTATCATGTAAGGTGTGAAAATAAGGGGATATTTAAAGTTAAAAAATCGACAAATATCCCTACTATTTCAGATTTTCTTACAACTAAAGATCGTTCCTGTATTTTTTGTAATAGAACACATGACATCAAAAATTGTTATGATGCCCGTTTATTGTCACTCCAGGAAAGGAAAATGTTGTTTAAAATGTTTAGAACACCAAAATATTCTGTCTTTCTAGTATGCAGTCCAAAAAAGTGCATACAATTTTTGCTGATGCTGCTGGTGGACTTCATTTTAAAATTCGGATTTATTCAAACTCAGGCTTTTATTTAAGTACAGTTCATGAATAGTATCCGAACGCTGCACGTTACTCAGGAGCTAATTATCCATATTAAAACCAAAATGTTCTGTCTTTCTAATATGTAGTCCATAAAAGTGCATTCAATTTTTGTTTATGCTGAGGGTCGACATCATTTTAAAATTCGGACTTATTCAAACTTTTTTAGTGGTAACACACGATTTGGAATGAAAATTTAAATCCTCAAGATGTAATTAGCTCGAATAAATATAAAAGTTATTTTTTTCCTTACTTAAATATGATTTAATATACTTATAATCAAACGCATCCTATAATGATTTGTAGGTCGATGTTTGCTCTTAATCCATTAGTTTGTCCAAGGATCGTCCGGAAATCTATTTTAATATATTTGAAATATTTCTATTTACATACAGATACATTTTATTTTTAATTGTTTATTGTGAGGTCTCTCATTCCCACGTTCTCAATACAACGGACCACACAAGAAAACCCTAGAGCACCAGAGAGGAAAGCGTAAGAGTCATAAAAGGAGTCGTAAAAACGGCCCGATCTTACGCAAACCCAGAGGGGTTCAGGGGAGAATGATCGCGGTATCGTCTGTTTAAAACCCCTTAAGTGAAGACGGGCAATGAAGAGTGACTGCTTCCTATGATAGCCTGGAAGGAAGGCGCACGATTGCGGTTGGATGGTTTGTTCACCTTTTTAACAAATCAATGAGAATTAATTCTTTGGCAACTCCCCTGGGCTCTGAAGGTAGGGGTTTAAGAAAGGAAGGCGATCGGAGAGGAGAGGTAGAGCGATAGCTGAGAAGTAAACACCGTGGTGTTGGTTGGCGGAATCTGAACTTTGATGAAATGGGCGTTTATTGACCCCGTGACTGTAGCCAAACCCTTGGCTAGGCTAGCTCCTTTGGTGAGCTGTGGAATTGAATAGTAGCATCCCTTTGGTGGATCGCTGGAATTTAGCGAGGGTTTGCATAACCTCGTTGTCAAATACCGACCCGGTACCTCTTACTCATTCTGAGTAAGCCTTTAGCCAGACCCTGGCTATAATAATCCCTGTGGTGGATTACTGCAATTGATTGAACGTTCCGATAACCTCAATGCCATCTACCGATCCTCGGTAGTTTCGTAACTCGCCCTGAGTTGTTACAATTTGCTGAACTCTCATAATTCCTGAACTTATTATCAGTTGCATCACGAGTAAACTCATCTTAGTAACTTCGACTAAGTCAAGTTACGTTCATTATTGACTCTCGCGATACATAATCGGGACTTGTTACTCTTTATTCTTGAATGTATACATCGTTTGTAATTATGACCTGTACATAGGACATTAGTCAAGAAGTTTTATTAAACTTTTATGTGCTGTAATTCTGTGTCTGTTGATCTATGATCAGACCCCGGTATCACTGGGCTAAGACCTTACAATATTCTCAACAATTCTAGTTTAAGACACTCATTTACTTTGTAATATTTTGAAGTTAAGGATGCGTGGTAGCAGTGTCAGGCTGTTAGTTAATTTTGAAGCAATTATTAAAAATTCTTTTGTTGCCGATAATTCAAGATGTGACGTTTTATTCTTTTTCAGGAAGCTTCAGTATAAGTATACAATGACGAAGATGGAAAGAAGAATCGTGGAGGTAAGCAAGATGGACGTAGAATGACTCCTTTTTATATTCTGATTAATCTTTCATATGACTTCAGCAATTTCTTTTCGTTAAGAAATAATACATTAGTGACACGAGGAAATTTAAGTGTCAAGTTATCACACTTACATTGCTTTAAAATTAATTTTCATATATATATATATATATGTGATATTTTAATTTTTTAACTTTCCTAAATAATCTTAGCGATACCTCATTTTAAATACTTCTACTTTCATCATAATTAACGGACTACAACTTTTTTTACAAGTCACGAGGTTCAAAAAGGGAAAATTCCCTCTCCTGAGTACTTAAGCGTTCTGCGCATTCATTTCTGCCCTTTTTCACGCCGAGATGTAATCATTCAACAACAACGCGCCGCTCGGCGTAACTTCTAAATTCTGGTCATGGAGCTACGTAAAAACTAAGTGCTTTACCTATGAATAATAACGCCTGATGCCTAAATAAAAGAGGATCTAAACAAAATTCGTCTCTTCCTTAATGAAAATGGACTGCCTTCTCCTTATATAAAGCCTGATCTTACATATATATATATAGTGGGTGAATATAAAAAAAAATCTTTGACGATGTCCCCTGCCTGGCGAGTATACCGTTCGAGGTGACGGAATAAAATCTGAATGCTGACATGACAGATATTCGTTCAAGAATGATGTGAAAACATCAACTCTCGCAGTCACAGTTGCTGTCACAAAATGTCGAAATTTATGAAAGACAAAACTACTTTTTTCACAGAAACTTGATGCTTACAGTAAACAACATAGAATGGAATGGTTTTTTAAGCGCGAAAAATGGTGGCTTTAGACAGAGACAAAGAAAATGAGACAACAATAAATAAAAGACAGAGAAGCAATAGTAAAGCAAACATTTTCATGTTTCATAAATTTTCGACGAGTCCGCCCTCACAAACGATGACATTCTGTATGTGGCAGATGGTGGTGATACTACAACAAGTACATGCGAACAGAAATATGTTGGATCTCACATTGGATGACAGCTTTCAAATCAGACACAGTTTTCGGATTTTATGCGTATACTTTGGATTTCAGGTATCCTCACAGTCAGAAATCCATTGGAGTAAGATCCAGTGATATTGGCTGCCACAAGAACATGAAATGGTTGGATAGTTTTGTCACCAAAGAGTTGCTTTAACAAACGTTTGAGAGAAGAAACTAAATGTGGGGCTACACCATCTTACATCAAAACGACGTTAGACAGAACATTTCGCTGTAGTAAATTGAGAATGACGTAATCGATCAACATTCATTCATAACGAGCACTCGTTACCGTTCAAGTTCATAGACTTTGGGAAGAAATCTCTTCAAACGGATGTAATAACCAAGGCGAAGGGGCTTTTCATCCCGTACACACTCGGTATGCACAGTTTTTTTAAAATTAACTTTACTAGTCAACGAGAAAGTTGCCTTGTTTATCCATAGAATGCTTAAAAGCCAGCTATTTCCAGTCTCATACCGGATGAAGAATGAACTATCAAAATCCAACAATCACTCATCATTTGCTTGAAGTATTTGAATACGCTGAAACCGATACGGGAACATTCGAAGAGCACAGCTCGGCATTCTGCGGACCGCAGAATTCGGCACGCCCAGCACGCGTGAAAAAACTAGTGCGTTTGCATCACGATCTTCTTCTATCACCTGGTTCATTTCTGCAACACCGTGAACTGGAATGGAAGGTCGTCCAGGAAGAGATCGATCACATGTGCAACCAGTTTCAAAAAATTTTCATATCATATCCCGCACAGTTTGCACAGAACACAGTCATCATCGTAGCTGGTGGTTTCGACTGGAGATACCAGCGCCTCTGCGGCATTTTGTCCATTCAGGTAATAAAGCTTTACCATTTCGCCCCGTCGTTTCAATGCAAGAGGCGAAGGTAATGTGACCATACATCTCGTTCCGAACGGAACAGTCCCGCTTTTTGGTAGCCTGTCCCGTTGTCCCCAACCACGCTGCGTGACGTCGAATTGTCCCTTTTCAACCCACAACCAGAGACCCACGAAAGAGAGAAACCCACGACAAGAATTTCATACAAGAAAAGGCCAAAAATTAAAAAAAAAATCTACGATAATCGGCGATGACGAAGCATGAGCTATACTTGCCACACATATGTAATTTGGTCAGAAGCCTGCTATCTCCAGAGGTGTAGTGGAACCGGAACGCCGTTCCGCAACTGCTTTTTTCCATGAGAAATAAATAAGAAAAAAATGGAAAAACATCCTTAAAACAGCGCTATTTTTGTCTCCCAGGTTAGAGCGTCCCTGCAATATTTTCAGAGCGTCCCAGCACTGCTTATTTTGCGACTTCACCACTGGATATTTCTCTTTTAGTTATAACTTCATTACACCTCATGAAGTGACAGAATGAAATGCTGGATGCGTTTCAACTGAAATTTAACATGTGAAATTGTTCAAACACTTTCACGTTAATAATTTAAATCATAGAAACTTTCGTATAAATACTAAATATATTCTATGTCTGCCTGACACTAATTTGCCCGTGGAAAGGATCTTTTTCTATATAAATGAGTTTTGGACGAGCTAAGAATTGCAAGTCGCAATTTATAAAGCAACGTTAATTACCAAAGTTAATTTTAAGATATCCTGCCAAGAAGTTCATTCTTTTTATAAATCTACAACACTTATACTGAAGCAAAAATGTTTGTTTCAGAAAAATGCAAGATCACATGAATTATTTATTTTCAAGCGTCTTTTCATTAATAACTAAAAACTGAAGAAATAAGTGTTTTCTTAAATTCACATAATAAATACTAAAGATTTAAAAAATGTGCCGTTTTGAGAGAAAAAATAAATGGTCACTTTAGGCAAAGGGCATGAATGCAAGACTCATAACTCAAATCCAAGTGTTTTTTTCTTAGCGTAAGGTGATCACATCAGCCATGACAGTGTCCTACGTCAGAGGTGAAAATCTGCATATCTTCTTATCTTCTGGTTCGAGGGAGATTCAGTAGGCTCTCAGAGCAGAAGACACGTCAAAGGAAAAACAATTCGTATTCTGGTGAACGCCATGGTTGTTGTTTTCGCTTTTTATTGTCTCTTCGCTGCCATTTTTTGGGTTAAATATACAGTTCCAAGTCTATTTTAAGTTTTTACTGTGAGAATGACGCGTGAAAAAATTAGTCGTTGCCTTATGAATATTTCGAAAAAATTTTTGCATCTGCAACTGTGAGAGATGAACTATAGTTTTTGGCATTATTCTTGAGCGAATACCGTATAATAGGGGAGAGTGGGGTAAAACAGGGTACCCTTGATTCTGGCGTTACTATTTTTCCTATCTAGCAGATAGAAACATATTTAAACTCTACTTGTCAAGAAAAAGGAACAGTCATATTGGCGTGTTGTAGCTGTTGAATTCACTACATCAGTGAAGGTTTATTTGTTTTAAGATGACAATTCTCTAATGTTAGTTTGATTTTAAACTATCCTTACTTAAAGATCATTTCACTTTTTAAAACCCTTTTTAGTCCAGATTATTATATGCTTACTAAGGATTGATACCCTGTCAAACAATAAGGATTGACTCCAATAATTGCGTTGTTTTATTTCTTTCACTATAACCTCTGCACTCGAGGTAAAACAGGGTACTCCAAGTGGCGCAAGACAGGGACAGTCAGTATTGATAATACCTCCGATGAAGACGATAAAAACACATCAAACGTTGATTGTTTATATTTTAATGATGAATATTTTAATTTAAATACAAAGAATGGTAATCTAATTTAAAAACTGCCTTAGCTGTACCCACGAAAGCTGCAGTGGCGCGGAGGAAGAAGACAACTGCTTTACCTGTGAATTTTGTAACTAATATTCTTAAATTGCCATACAAAAATGATTGCAACTTTTCCACTGAAAATCGAGTTTTCCTAATTTCCCATAACGTCTGGTAGTAATGCTTTTTTTATAACAAAGCATTGATAAAATGTAATGAAATTGTGACATTTCTAGAAAGATATATTGTTCTCCAATAAACAATGGATATTTTAGTAAAATTCGACATGATCTATGTAGAATATTTTATTTCCAACAAGTCTTCGAACCTTCGCTATCCGGTTTTACCCCACTTTTCCCCTACCTGCCTTTAAAATTTTATTTCGTTCCCTCAAATGGTATGTTAGCTAGGTTGTCATATATCAGCAAAGTTTTTTCATATAATCACTCTGTACAATGACACTTGAAAAATTGGAAAGTTTCATACTCAAGTCGTATTTAATTAGAATTTTTTTCTAGTCCTTGAAATTTCCTATTAAAATA
>BGPR01025240.1:0-19139 GCA_013235015.1 Araneus ventricosus | reverse complement strand
TTGAGTGCAATAATCCTCAGAGCAAAACGTACTAAATGATCATTTGTTTGCTCGCATTTTCGGAAATTTTGACGTCATATGACATGAATAAAAGGAGAAAATGTTATTTTTCGTGCAAAAATGACCCCATTATGCTTTTTTTGTGGAAATAACTGAAAGAGCAGGTGTATGGACCTTTCCGCCAACATTGCAGGACGTATTACCGCTGCTTGTGTTTGCGCACTAACTATATGCTAAAACGTGTGCAAAGTGATGTTTACATAACGACTCAAATCTGTATTGCAAATGACAAAGTACACTTTGAACACCGAAAATAAAGGTATATTGTGATAACTAATTGTTTTTTCTTGTTTTAACCCGTTTAGAGACGTCAGAGTTTCGGAAATCGAGAACAAACATATGTGCACTTTAAACGTTCATTTTTTCGTATTAATGTGTACAAGGTTTCTTTTTGTACTAAATCGAAGAAGCTCTACAATTTTGTAACTGACCTTTGTCCCGTATCTTGAACTGTTTTCGAGATAGGATTGCTAATTCCAAAATTTCCGACAGATGGCGTTGTGAGTTGTCTCATCGAGTAGTGCAAAGCCTTTTCACTATACCTAGATACCAACTTTATGGCCTAAGCTGTCACCGTGTAGAAGTTAGAGGGTGTAACGGATATAAGTAGGAACCCTGTATAGTGTATATGGTGTCTAATTCTAATAAAGCGTCAATACACTACGGCCTACGCCTATGGAATGCTTACAGCGTCTCTTGAGGAACTAGCATTCTTATCTCGAAAACAGTACAGTTAGGAAGAAAAGTCGATCAAACAGTTGTAGAGCATAATCAATTCAGTAAAAAAATATACGTTGATGGTATTAATGCTACAAACATGACGCTTAAAATGCACTTTTGTTTGTTCGTGATTTTCAACACCATAACCTCTTGAAACCTGCTAGAAAAATAGCAACTATTTATAACAAGATACCTTTATTGTCGATGTTCAAACTCCTCTCCCTAAGCTACATAACACAATTGGACAATGATTTGAGATGCCTGTTGCACACTTTAAGCCAATTTTGGCAACAAGCTGGAAGAAGCATCAGCAATACGTTGCCGAAAGACCTGCAATGCTGACGGTTGCATACACTTCTTCTATGAGATACCCCTACAGAAAAAGCTAATTGCGGTCAGGCCAGGTGAGCTTGGAGGTCACTCTTCGAAGTCCCTATCCCTGATTATTTTTTGTTGGAATGTCTCCATCAGGTACTACATTATGCTTAATGCCCTGTCGGAACCATACATTCTGGGGTTGAACCAAGCTGACGGTAGGTTCTCAAGTAAATCAAGTATTAAGTCGGTCAAAAAGCACTAAATGTACTGTCGTTAACGTACCTTGGTAAAATACAAGACTGATAAGCCAGTTATTGTATATTCCACACAAAATGTTCACCGAAAAGCATTTTTGATGTCGAATTTCGGCAGAGCAGATAAGATTTTCCATCACCAGGTAATGTGTGTTCAGCCTATTGTGCGTTTCATTCCGCGAAAAATATGCATCATCCGTCCATATTGCATCCGACAGAAATGTTGACTGAGTATCTAACTTGCTGACAATAAATTTGTAACTTGATTAGTGTCTTTCTGCATCCCAATTCGTTCCAAAGATAACGTTCTATTCTTTCGTTCGCAGAATCGGAAGACGCGAACAACCAAATGTAAACTTCAAGTCTTCGATTCCTACTATTAATATCTGGAAGGTGTTTGTGTACTAAATCCCTAATTATCTACAACTTTGTAAATGACTATTCTCCTTATCTCGTACCATTTTGAAATAAGAACACTAATTCTACAGTTGAAGCTACAGGTGGTTCTGAAAACGGTCTTATCATGTAGCGCATAGCAACTTACCACTTTTATAGTTATAGTTGCAATCGATCGGACGTTAAGTGCGGGAAAATGGACTTTGGCAGGCATCCTGAACATGTATTGAAAACAATGAAAAAAATAGAAGTCGACTACTTAAGTAACTGCCACCTCCATTAACTTCAGAACGATGGTAGTTATGGTCATGAAAGTGGTGTTTAGGCAGTAAAACGGCTAAGCTCTATTCGATGAGACCGCTTACAGCGCCACCTGGTGAAAATTTCCGTAGTCGGCGTTCCTATCTCAAAAGCGGTGCAAGATAGAGGAAAAATCTCAATAACAATGTTGTAGGACATTATGGATTTTTTGCAAAAAGACACCTTCGAGACATTGAGACGGAGAAAAGAACACTTATAGCGCACAGTCCTTTGTTAGCAATTTCTGAAATTGTGGCGTCACAAAACATGGGCAAAAGAAGACAATATTATCTTTCGTACCAAAATGACCCCAATATACTTTTTCCTGTGGGAATAATTAAAACAGCAAGTTTGTGCGACCTTTCCAACAGCATTGGCGTACAAAACATTCTTTTTTTGTAATAAATTTATAATACTATACAACTTTGTAACTGAAATTTTCCCCTATAACTTGACGTTTTCGAGATAGGAACGCTAACTCCGTAATTTTCCACCCTGTGGTGCTGTAAAAGATCTCCAGGCATAGCTCATAGCCATTTTACTAAACATAGAAACCACTTCAATGACTATAGCTGCCATAGTTCTGAAGTTAAGGAGGGTGTTAGGTACTTAAGTGGGCACCCTGTATTTCGAACTGTAATTTTTATCCTTTTCTTTGAAGCATTAAATATTAAGTTTTATTTCTGTTGCAAGTGGCATATATCACTATCTTTCAAAAGTTTCGGAATTCCTTTTATTAAGGAAGAATGAGTACAGATAGAAGTTGTTTATATGGTATTCTCTTGGATGTGACAACTATGGTTTTTTTCTCATCGTCACAAATGCGGATAGCAAGCCATTTTTGCTACATGCTCCAATGCCTTCGTCTCTGCTTGCTGCTCTTTTTCAGAACAAAGTACTGTTGTCTCTTGCGCAAAATCTTCATCAGAGAAAAAATAAAATTTACATAGGGTGAGATCAGGGGAACTAGCTGTTTGGAGAACCAACGGAATGTTTTTTTTCGTCAGGTGATTTTACACATGAGGGGCCTGCTCTACGATTGTAAACTGGATGAAACCGATTCTATCTAGTCGGCCACATGATACCCTTCTCTTGACCAGAGGGAAATGTCGCAGTTAAATTACATTTGGAAATATTTTTAAAATTCCAGAAGCAATTCGAAGTATTAGGAAATTTTTTAGTGGCTCTCTGTTTCGGAGAGCAGAATGCCTTGTAGCAAAGGGGTGACTAATGAAATAAAATCCAATGTTTGTACACAGAAGATTCATGATTTTATCATCAAAATAAATGGGAGTAAGCATAACTCTTTTAAAGTTATTATTTTTCTTTCCTCTTGTTTTCTGAATTTAAAATTATAATCTTGTCATTCTGACAAAAATAGGAAAAGTAAAGCAAAAGTAATTAGAAGTTGGAAATTTCTTCCTATTGGCATTATTATGTAATTACATTTGATTTCTGATTATTTTTAGAGTAGCTTGAAATCGAAATGTAAAGATGTGTATACAATTAAAATTATAAAAGACTAGAAAATATTTATTCGAATATCCATGATTTATTAAGTAATTTATCCATATGTGTATCGAATTATGTATCAAATTTTTGGTATATATTTACAAAGCAAATTATTTTGAATTTGCTTTTAGGATTGCTGTAGAATGCAGAAAAATTTCCGTAAGTACAAACTTTAGCATTGATTGTGATTGCACAAGTGCGAGATTCAATTTTTATGGCCAGGGTTAATTTCTTCTATATATATTTATGTCATTTCGTATACCTTTGCTAAACCTAAGCTGAAATGAGACTGAGACAAAAATGAAGCATTTACTTTTCAAGTATAATAAAACTTAATACGTTTATTTTACTAGTATGCTTATTATCTCATTAAGATATATTCGCAAAAATATTAGCAAGTGTATTTATATATCGTTCTATTCTCGCTCAACTTTTTAGCTAAACTCTAGAATTTATAATATTCCAGTGCTGTCGAGAATGACGTATTCCCAAATTCTTGCTCAGATTCAGGTATTTACTTCTCACTGTCATTTTATTTTTTCTAAAAGCTGAATGATCAAAATTGAAAACAACTCAATTCTTAAAATATGTAGTAATTCTAATTACGATTTTTTGATATAAATAGCCGCCTTTGGCGACAAACTTGTTCGCAGGAGCTTTTTCAATTGAATCTTGAATAATTTTATTTTCATGTTTCTCTTAACAATGTAAGAAGATCGTAGTATATAGAAACAACACGCTTTTGATCTGTATTCCAATTTAGCTTATATTAACTTCCCTTTTTGAAGTAATACCTTTGTAATTTGGAAACGGTTTCATAATTTAGGTGTCGGAATCGCAACTTTTGAGCTGAGTTTTTGCAAGTTCGATACGTCATTCCACAATACATAATACGTTATACCGGATACGTTATAAATTAAATTCGTTGTATCTTTGATCTTATGCTGAAGTTTATAATGAGAATAACCCGCTGAGGCGTTTTATTCGCTAACTGCTATAGCATAAAATACACACATCTACCTTTAAGGAGTCCATGTGCAGTTTTTAATTGGGAAATAATCAATTCACACTAATCCAAATATAATAAATTATTACCTACTTTTTGTAACTTACATACATAAACTTAATTAAAAGAGCTTCATGAAAGAGGTGGGAATTAGAAATAATAAGACAGTTTATTTAAAATTTTATAGTTTGGTGACTTTGAATGGCCATATCTTTTGCTTTTAAGGATTATTTCTTTAACCCTTCAACGCATGATTTTTTAAATTTCGAAATAAAAAATGTTTTAGGCATGAGAATTTTACATATAACAACAGAAAAATGCACAAAAAAAACAAGAGATTTGTGATATTATTAAATTGAATTTAATGAAAAGATCAAATCACTATTTCTTTTTCTATAAAGTATTAAAAAGGAATTTTTAAAGTAATATTAGACGAAATATCTGCAGAAGCAATTGATGAAACCATCAAAGATTCAAGACTCTTTTAACTGCTAAAAACTGCGTCAATATGTCAATAGGTGTATCAGGAATCGAATAACGAATGATTATTATCCGGTCTCTTATAATGTTTCTAATCTGATACAGAGTGTACGAGTGCATAAAAAATATTCTATTCATTATTAACATGAAAAATAAATTATGAATCAAACTTTATACAGTACGCAGTAGAGGGTAAATTCAGCAAAAGTTTAATTAAAACAATGCCAAGGGCACAACTCATATAAAAACTGAATTCTATTGATATCCCTGGATTCGAGAACTTATCTGGCTAAATATGATTCATCTTAAGGGAGTGATAGATCAAATTTTTTAATCGTAATCGAGTCAGAATATCTACTAATATACAGGGTGTTCATTAATTATTGTCGGGGTTTCCGTACCTCATAACTTTCGAATAAAAAATATTGCGCAAAAACCGATTACGTATTCGTACTCGTAAATTACAACTCAAAGAATTTTATTGATGATATTAAAGTATAAAGCTTGCACAATTTGCACTTTATAGGCATTCCGCTGAAGGCGATTATGTATTCGTAAATTACAACTCAAAGAATTTTATTAATGATATGAAAGTGTAAAGCTTGCACAATTTGCACTTTGTAGGCTTTCAGATGAAGGCGGTTATGGAGAACGCTCCATATCGTTGTATGCGGCATATATAACTGCACAACTGCTTGTCTCGTTGATTTTCGTGGACTGTGAGTCTCCCGCTCCCTTTCGGTGTAGAACGCTACCAGTTTCCTGAAATTGTGTTAACCAGCGTCTGATAGAATTATCCGAAGGAGGATCTTTCTTGTACGTGGTCCTGAAGCGACGTTGAGTAGTTATGACTGATTTAGTTTCGAAAAACCACAATACACACATTGCTTTTTCTTGCACGGTCGCCATTTTTATTTATGACGTCATAATTACCCAGACTGCAAATGCGCTAAGATCGCATTGTTGCCACGTGAAATTCTTTGAGTTGTAATTTACGAATACGTAATCGGTTTTTGCGTAATATTTTTTATTCGAAAGTTATGAGGTACGGAAACCCCGACAATAATTAATGAACACCCTGTATATAAAAAGATCATATTCTATTCCAAATATCATGTCAAACTATAATAGGACATTTAATCCTACTACTTGTTGAAATTGAAATCAGCTGAAGGAGCTGACATATCTAATTAGGGACACAGAGTTCGTGACGTCTTAATTATTTCGAAGAGGCTCTGACACCAGGCCATCTACGAAATCCAAAGCATTGTAATTAAAATCATTTTGACGCTTTTAAGACGAAGGAAACACCTTTCGATTAGCTTCATTATATTTCCGGCTAAGGGTTAAGTTAATTTAGGATAAAAATTTCTTTTGTGCTATACGAGTGTCATTTTGCGGCGGTTTTTGCAATTTTGAAACATGATCATATGATGACAAGGACAACTGATCCGGCATCCTGTTCTCCAAATTTCTAGCCAATTTATCAGAAGACTTTTTATGCTTGACACCAGACTAAACGAGCGCAATGCTCTCATGAGCAGTGACGTAACTAGGGTGGGGCAGGTCTATTATCAGGGGACGACAAACTGAGGAATCAATTAGTTACTTATAAGAGAAAAGGAGCGTTGGTTTAAACTCTTATTCCCTGCTTCTTAAGAATTAAAATGGTTCTAATCAAGTATGAGAAAATATAAAGCATTAAATTCTTTTTACATCATGGGAACCATCTCACGCTAGGTTTCTTAAAACAAATAGTTTTATGTTATAACGATCTGATGACCAATACTTTTTTCTGAGAAAAAGGAAGCTTGTCAAGGTCCTTTTCAAAGATTTGTGTCTCAGTGGAGGGAGGAGGTACTTGACTATATCCTCAGAACGTTTTAGTCAAGGGCAGATAATATATCGATTGACTAGAATATATGATTGGAGGTTTCTCACTGCATGATCCAAGCTAAAATGTTATAGACTCCATATTCGTGCTGATTACCTATCGGCTTCTTTTGAAGTTCGTGACAAATAATTAGGATTAAAGTTCTATTCTTACTGTAAAATGGCGGAGTGAGAGTGCAAAAAATATTTCTTCTTGTTTGGTAAGGCGTATTGTGAATCCTTTCGAAGTTATCAATATCTAGAGTTAAAAAAATAATTTACGCATTATTTTCATTATTATTCGCATTTATAGGAATTGTTCAGTGGAATAAGTTATTTGTATAGGTACATTTTATACTAAGTCTCGACTACGAGATCAATGGTATGCTTATTTATGTTATATTTTTCTTAAATACCAAAATTTGAGCACGAACATATGTTCGGATTTCTTATTTAAACTCTTTTTAAGTGGGTAAAGTAACAATGCATGACATTTTCTCAATAAGTTTAGCAATGCTTCATTAAATTAATTCGAATCTATTTTTTATTTTTAAAATAACATTTTTATTATATGCCCTTATCATTCCTTTTAGATGATAGAAATATCCCATTGGGAAGATACTGATACTAAATAATCTCAACTAATATTAAAAGCCTTTGTGTTTTTCTGTTGTCCTTTTGTCCTTTGGCGCATTCAAGTTTGTTTAAAGTTACCAAATTTGGCCCGTTTACATTTGGGAGGGTGAGAATGTTCACTTCCAAGCTATTTTTAAAAAATTTAGATAGAATTTTAATTAATTAAAAAGCAAACTCAATTCTGATGGTTTTCTTTTCGGTGATAACTTCTGAAAACATTATCGCACAAAAACATAATTTACACCACATTAAAATCAAAATATTATCTTTTCAATTATATAAATTTAGTTGGTGTGAAATGTTTTCTTGTCTTTTACCAAATTTTATAAATATTTTTAAAAATAATTTGGAACAGCAGTTTTTACTATTGAAATTTAAGTTAAACCCAACTAATTTTTCATCAAATCTTTATAATCTCTCTCTCTTTTGTTGAACACAGTAATTAAATCTCAGATAACTATTTAATCAAAAATTTTACTTTATTACAATAAAAGTTTAGTAAAGGTTTCTGTTTTAGTTTTTAAAAATGTCTGCGACCATTAATTTATATTATTCATATATGCGATATAACTAATTAATTATAAAATTTCTGATCACTTAATAAATACAATTATAGAGATAATCATCAGAATCATGTGTGAATTTAATGGCTAAAAAATCGTTATATAGATAAAATATATTTTTTTATCGTCAGTAACTTAATCTTTTTATATACATTACATCTAATGGGTGCAGCTGTTTCCTTCCTGTGTTTGTTATTACGGAAGTTGTTTCACATTACGAAATAAATACAATTAATTTTATGTGTGAACCAGCAAGTTAGCGAAGATGGCTATATAATAATAGTTCAAAAATGTTTTATATATTATTTATTTCAGTTTAATTGCAATTTCAATCTTAACATTCCCTGGCATAAAGTTTCTGGGGGAGGGGGAGACATATGCGCATTACAGTTTAAAAACACGAAGACGAGGGAGCGCTATTTTGTTATTTGTCCTGGTCACCAATTTATGTAGGTATTCCGCTACTCATAAAAAAATTGATCTTTGATAAAAAATGGGACTGGAAGTAACGGCTCTCTGGCCAGGAAATCAAGACCTTACCACTATTCACTCTGGATAGGGGTAGGGTTTCACAAGTACTAAAAATGCTGATGAGTGACTTTTATCAGAAAAAAGTTAGGATTGCTTTTTAGTTTTATAACAGTTCAATTCGTTATATTTGCAGTATTTTGGCAGTTTCAAGAACTGGCATTTATTATTATTTTTCTTTTACAAAGTAAATCAGGCATTATGATTATACTAAGAAA
Organism: Araneus ventricosus; assembly: GCA_013235015.1. Taxonomy (NCBI): domain Eukaryota; kingdom Metazoa; phylum Arthropoda; class Arachnida; order Araneae; family Araneidae; genus Araneus; species Araneus ventricosus. The sequence continues at coordinate 10,276 of BGPR01025240.1, read as the reverse complement.
CAAAGGTTGTTTTTCACAATGCATGCCGGTTTTAAGTATACATCTGGAGAAGTTTAAACTTTACCCAGATGTACACAAAAGAAAAGAATGTCATGAAGTCATTTTCATAGGAATAAATATATACTGAATTGATAGACTTTTGAAGGAACAAAATTATTTGGTTTCAATTAATTTTGTAGTGCTGATGATTGACGATGTTTACGAAATTAAAAAAAAAAATATTTATTACGGTTCGAAAATTATTTGGGTTCTTAAGGAACAAGAAAATGTCTTGAATAAAATTATAAATGCATACTCCACAGTAATTATGTGTTAGTTGTTATTAACTCTTTGCGGACATAAAACTTTTTAAAACACTCAGATCAGGTTGGCGCACTTTATGCGCCATCCCGTTTTTTCCAACTCTAAGCTTATTTAATTATACGCTACTTTATTTTTATGGTATAATAAGGATAGAGGATTAGAGGTTGAATGCATGGTGATATAAGCATTTGTGTTCGAGTTTGAGTCGCTATATTCTTCGTGAACTAAATTGTCCTCAACGTCATTCTCGGAGTCAGTTTCTTGGTCGTTGTACTCGGTCACTTCTATATTCAAATATAATGCTTCAGATTCGTCCTCAGCTGGTATTTTCTTGCTTACTTCTGCCATAATAGCCGAATATTGCTCTGTAGAGATAATTTCCCGATAGCCAGGTTTGGTTATGGAGAGCTTGCGTGCACTTTCAAGGGCGATCAGACCGAACTGACTGATTCATTGTCAGCGGAAACTATCGTAGCAGGTAGGAGGAATGTTGATACGAGGTTAGAGAGGTGGCGATCTCTCAACCTTCGATAATTTTTATTCAGTTTATTGTAAATACACATTAGCGCACTCTTTATGCCATATCTGTCTGCAAAGAGTCAACAAATTTTCAATATTGAAGGTTTTTTTCTTCCGAGAAATTTTATACAATTCCTTATACTGTCTTTTAACAATCGACTATTGCCTTTCTTTTGTCCGTGAAGTTGGCTACTACAACAAGGTCTGAGAATTATATAGGTACAAGTGCGGGAACAAAATAATACAAACACCTGTGAAATAAAGAAAAATATTAATTATTAATAGAAGGTTTGACCACCCTTTGCCTGAACTGAAGATTGTGCGACGTGGGATGGATGTGAAAAGTTCATGCACATCAGTTAAAGTAATTTGAAACCATTCCTTGTGTAGAGTTGTCTAGAATTCCTAAAGTGTGGACGACTCAGGAAATCGAGCATGGCAGTTGGAACTCCAAATATCCCAGCAAATGTTTAATAATATTGAAGTCGGGGAAGTGAGAAGGCCAGATGAGATTTCCTATTTTATATTATGCGCTTCTAACCATTCTTGAAATCACCTCGAAGTATGAATAGGAGCGTTATTTTCTTGAAACCTCCTGCACTTAACAAAAAGTGGGCCAAGACAACTCCAAGGTAGCGCATCCGAGACGATAAGACAACCACCTCCTTGCTTCACAGTCTATTGCCGACTGTGAAGCACGGAGGCGGAGATGTAGGCAGGATTGTTGAGGTCTCGAAGCAATCTCCACACATAAAAACATCCGGTGGCCCAAATTAGGATGAATACTGATTCATAGAATCAATTATTTTTTGCTGCCACTGCTGTGGGGTCCAGTTCTGGTGATCTCTGCACATTTGGCATCGATTCTAAGCATTACGTAGTGTCTCAAGTGATTTTCTAATGATCCATTCCACCACAAATATTCTCAGTATAAAATTCCCTTTGGACATTTCTGGTGCAAATGTGATCCTGGAGATGTCTGATCAGGTAGCATGTTACTGCGACCAATAATTGCTTGTGTTTTGGGGACACTCCAACTCTGTCTATCTCGCTTGGTCAGGATGGAAATTCGTCCACTTTTGTGTTTTGTTGGCGCCAGCTTACCGTCTATCATGAACGCTGTCACTTCGGTTGATACCATGCTCCTTCAGCCCTTCAATATTTGCAGTTTTCGGCGCGGACCCTCCAACTAAACGTGCTCCAACAGTAACTCTTCTTCCGATTTCCGTTAGGTCTGATATTGCAACTTTTCTGTGAGCAGACGATGGGCGCATACAACTCTTACAACATCTACTAGTACCTTTCTCTTCACATCCACTAGGTGGCAGGCTTCTTTGCCAATTGCTGTGACTGTCTTGCGGCTGTGAAGTGAAATGAGGCCAGCGTTTCCAAAGATATTCGTAATATTTCATCAGTCATAGGTGCCTCATGTCAAAACATATACACATTTTAAATTCAGCTGTATGTGAAAATCACCGAATCACAATTCGTGAGTTACCTGAAGAGAGCAGCATTAGTTGTAGTTCAGTTCTATCGATTGTGTATGAAGAATCTTGTATGAGCCTTTCCAAAGATATTCGTAATATCCCATCAGTCATAGGTGTTTCATGTCAAAACATGTACACATTTTAAATTCAGCTGTATGTGAAAATCACCGAATCACAGTCCGTGAGTTACCTGAAGAGAGCAGCATTAGTTGTAGTTCAGTTCTATCGATTGTGCATGAAGAATCTTGTATGAGCCGTGTGCTTTCCAAGTATCTATCGAAACACTGCTCTCTGTGAGTGATTTGTTCAGAAATAAAATTACTTTAAATTAAATAGTTCATTTTCTACTTCATTAAATGAGAATTACAAAGTAAAATGAATAACCAAATATGTTTTATAACTTTCTTATAAATAGTACCCCAGTGACTTATTTGAAATTAATGAAATACACTGTTTATTTAGATTTAATAATCCAATATTATTTTTTATATTAAATAATAGTGAACATTTTATAATTTAAACGACTGAGAAGACATTTAATGGTACTTTCAATCAGGCTAACTGAAAATTCATCATAATCATTGAAGTAAAATGTAGTTGTCTCTATTTTATAATCATTCTTTCGCAATAAAGAGAAATTGAGGCTATACAGGAAAAATAAGTTAATTTTATTACATGTTTATATCCATCTAAATCCTGTAATAATTTTTTCCTTACCTAATTTTTTCCTCTTTATATAACAAGAAATCACCGCTTCCGTAGACTTAGAAGATTCTACTTTCAACTTAAGACAGAATGCTATAAGCTGATTAGTAACTGCGAGAAGAATTTAGAAAAATTAGCCAATCAGTCATGGAGATGACAGTCTTAAGGGAAAACTGAAGAAATAGTAGTTGAAAAAAGGGCGAGATTACTAAGAAAAAGATGGTAGTATACACTTACCCAATCCAACAAGACATTTAGAATTTTGCAGGATAAAGAAATATTCGGTTAAAAGATAAGAGTTGACTTAGAAAGCATCCAAGCAAAAGAAATGGGCACATATGACATCAAAATCCTCTAGGAAGGAAGAAGAAAAGATATCATTTCGGCCAATATATAAAGACATTCTTTCATCAAAAATAATCCTATACATTTTTGCTCCAAAGGGGAAGGTTTATCCAAGCGATTTCATAAACAATAAAATACCGTCTTTTATATTGGTAATTAGTTTTAGTTATTAGGATATTTATATGATGTACTATTTTGTAAAAGTTTATAAAACTAAAGTGTCTGCAGAACAATTACAATATGAATTTTGGAAATGATTTAGAATCTAAAATGCTGTATCTTTAACAAAATGGAGAAGTATAGTATTTTTTTATTTCCTCTTCATTTGTTATTTCCTGATAAACAGCAATCGTGAGAAAAAGAAATGTGAATGATTTCACATAGGAACATTGAATAGGATATCTTGCAAAAAGAAAAAAAAAATTGAAAAAAAAATTTGAGAATTATTTAAATCAGTAAGTTGAATATACTTCTGCATGTTTGTACTGAAAATACTTGCAAGCTGTTCATAGTTTTATTTTCATTTAATGAAAGATAAGAAAAATACGTATAATATTTTCATTTATTCGAAAAGAATTTTGAATTGTTTAATTCAACAAAAAGCTTTATAGTCTGAAAAACTGTTATGAAAATCAGATCTGTACTAAACTTTGGAAATATTTATATGTAAGGTATCATCGGGTGTTTCACTCATCAGTAATAAGAGTCAAATAAAAGTAAATTTTCTGCACTGGTGCCCTCGAAAGCCAACATATATTTTTATTTTTTGAATTGGAAAATTGGACTTAGGAACATGTAAGGACTCATAAATTATTATGAGTGGTATCTTGAGCCAATAATATTTTTACTAGATAATGAAGCAAATTATAAGGGAATTTTAACGAAATCTATTGAGATGTTAATGAAATTTCCCATTGAGATAAAATCATATTGAATTATCATCATATATGGCACGCATTATACTGTGGATGTGTTTTGTAATAAAAGAATATATATATATATATATATATATATATATATATATATATATATATATATATATATATATATATATATATATATAAACGAGGGTTATTCAGAAAGTAACATACGTTTTAGATTTTTAAAAAAAATTAATGTTAACATTTTTTTGTTACTTATATTTAAAAGGCATATTGTTCAGCTATTTTTCAACATAATCTCCATATAAACTCATACACTTATCGTAACGGTACACCAGCTTGTTAATTCCATCGTCTTAGTATGGTGCCGCCTGAGACGCCAAACATGCACGTGCGCCTGCATGCAGTTCCCATCCACACGTCCCGCACACAGCCATTCGAACTCGAGAGTTCTTGAATGGTTTCGGATGGGAGCTGTTTGGTCATTCCCCGTACAGTCCGGACCTTGCTCCGAACGATTTTCACTTGCTTCCCCACATGAAGACCTCGCTCGCAACACAACGCTTCGACGATGACGCATGCAGGCGTCCGTCCATGGGTGAAGTCTCAGGCGGCAACATTCTATGACGATGGAATTAACAAGCTGATGTACCGTTATGATAAGTGTCTTAGTTTATACGGAGATTATGTTGTAAAACAGCTGAACAATGTGCCTTTCGGATGTAAGTAATAAAAAAATATTTCTTTTCAATTGGATTTTCTTTACTCTAAAACATAAGTTACTTTCTGAATAGCCCTCGTATATATATATATGGCTAAATATTTTACACACAATTAAAAATCAAATAACATTTTCAGTTTATACACCTATTAAACCAATAATTAAAATTGAATATAAAATAATGTTACCTAATTAATAATCATACAATGAAATACAGAAAGATAATTAGTTTATAAACTATTATTTTGAAAAAGACAACACAGAATTGGAATTCCAACAATCAAATTCAAATCGATCTTAGGAATCGATTATGTCGCATTAAATTTGAATTTTAAAGGCACCAGCCTTGTGCAAAGGCCAATTGTTGGAAAAAATGTAAAAAGTATAGGAGTAAATCTCCAAAATATTTCAAGATAAGTACGAGAAAAATAACTAAATGCTTACCAATTCAAAGTCATATCAATTATAATGCCAAGAGCTATATACGAAATACAGTTCCGCATTTATACTGAAAATATTATAACTAAATTAGGTTATATAATATACTAAAACATTATTAATAAATTAAACTATAAATTTAATTTTTAAACTCATTATAGGAACTTATTTTAGTATGAAAATATATTTTAAATAATATGATGCAATCTTAAAATTAAAAGATGCAATCTATTTCTAAAAATAGTGGCGCTATCTACCTATGTAGTGATGTACTAAAATCTAAGTGAATTCCATAAATATGATTATTTCAAAATAATTAATTCCAAGAGACTATTAATTTAAAGGTGTTTAAAATTTTTTTGTTAGCATAAGCAAACGTGAATTTAATAGAAAGTCCATATCTCAAAACATTTTCAATAAATGTATCAATATATCATCTCTGTTTTTTACTGTCTGTGATTAAAATAGTATATATATATATATATATATATATTCATTTTTTATGATTACTATCTTTGCAGTTTAATTCTCAAAAATGTCATAAAAGAATTTCTCCCGAAAAGAAGGAAAATATTCTCATAAATATCATAAACAAAAGAACATAATTTTATTCCTTATAAATAGGATTATTAAAATCGATTGACTAATTATCAATCTTTGTTTTTTCTTTAAAGCTTTTTATAATATAAAGCTTTGATTCAATTAACTGAACAAATGAGTAGGAAACATAATGTCTTCTGAAGAATGAATAATTGATCTTGCATTCATTACTAAAATGAATTCATAATACAATTAAAATTGTTTCTGTGGAAAAAGACACTTGTCTCAATTAAAATTGCTATCTGGAAAACAATATATCACATTTTAAAAACTTTATCCGTGTTTCTACTTGAAATTAAATATTCTTAACTTAGGATGTGTTTACGTGAGAAGGAGGCTTAACCACACAGCTTTCGTAATATAAAACTATTTCCAAGAAGATTTTCTGGCGTTGGATTTTATTTTATTATAAAATAAATATCCGGTAATGTGATACAAGATCTGACAATAAAACAGTGTTTATAAAAATTTATTTTAGGAACAAAAGTTTATACGTCAAAAATAAGTGAAATTATTTTTAGTATTCTTTCCAAGCCTTTTCTGTAGTATTAATGCTTTTGTTAAAACTAAAAATAGACGAAAATATGCAACATTTTCATTTTAATGCGTTTTTGTTTTCAATGTAAACATCGTTTTCTGAGAAAGAATTGTCTTTAAGAAGAATTGTCAATTATTTCAATGAAATTAATTTTAAAAAATTGCAATGATAACGCAACATTTGGGTATCAGAATTTTATATTTTACCAGATGCATTAAAATTTGGACAGTTCTGTTGATTCTTATATTTAATTTCAAATTTTTCCCATTACAATAATTTCCATTTTTAACCCTCTAACATCGACCGAGGAGGTCCGGAACAATTTAGAGCAGCGGTTCTGAACCTTTTTGATTGTGTGGATCACATATTGTGTAAAAAATATTTTGAGGCCCACTAACTAAATATACAAGTAAAAAATACAAAAACATATAATACATATATTTGCATATTATATGTATTACATGCACGTATATATCAGTAATTAGTAAATTTTACTGTGAAGGGACAAAAATATAGTGTTTATAAAGCAAAACACTTTATTGTTATTACTCAGATGTAGCATTGTAAGAAAACTAATAAACAAGCGATCAAAATTCGAAATAAAGAAAAAAAAAACTGAATGGGACTTTTGACATTGTTTGTTCCCCATGAGAGAGGCAATATCTGAATTAAAACTTGACAGTTTCCACATCAAGTCACTTTCTACATTCAGTTTGTTCCTGTACTTATGTTTTAAATAACTAAAGTTGATAAAGCACGTTCAGACAGATAACTGATCGAGAACCTCATCAAATGTCTCAGAGGAAGTTTGGCATTTGTTGGATACCGTTGCTGAACATTTATCGAAAATGGGATCAATGATGTTGCTATAGAAAACGATTTTAGAATCTGGTCACATGATAGTTCAATTAGAGTCTTCGTCATTTGATGGTAATTTCACTTTATTTATGTAGTGATATATATCTGCGACTCTTGACTAATGTTCCACGGCCCACTAATACTCTATCCGAGGCCACAAGTGTTCCGCAGCCCATAGGTTGGGAACCAATGATCTAGAGGATTCACCTTAACAGCGAGGATTGGCGGTCGGTCTTCAGATCTTCTTGTGATGGGTGGTCGGGTAGAGAGATGGCTTCTGTGATAGGTGAGGTAGGATGCCCAATTAACTTTTGGGATTCAATGAAAAAGGTTGATGCGTATTTTCAATGTTTACTTAGGCTAATATTCTTATTTCAGTTTTAAATGAAGCTTCAAAATCGTTTAATCTCATCTGTTCTTCAAGTATATTAATTATTTTTAATTACAGAATAAAAAAAGATTTAAATTAATATATTATGGCATATTATCCATATTTGACAAAAAAATGTTTGATTAATATTTTTAAAGATTAAAAATTAGATAAATGTTTATTTTTAAGTGGATATCTAAAATTTCATTTAAAATATTTAGAAGAAAATATACATGTAATACAATTTTGGAAACATAAGGAATTTTGTTTTTGAAAAATACTTCGTTCTGTGAAAAATACTGTTCAAAACTCAATTAATCGTTCGTTAATTTTTAGGCAGAAAGTCATAATGAAAATCAAATTGCAAACATCTTCATACCAAAATAATAGTAATAACAAAATGATATTAAATAGAATTATTATGTCAAAAGCTAAGTTAATATGTTTTTTTCGATAAGAGATATTTACCTGCATTTAATATATTTAACAGATTTTCTTTATATTTATTGAGAATAAATTTTCGGAAATAGAACTCAGACACTTCTTTAAAAAATTACGCTGTATTAGTAATACGGTCGGAAACTCTGTATTTTATAATCAGAAAATCATAATAAAATCAATTAGCAAAACGCTTAACTGAAGTGAAATTCTTAGGCTGAAAGAAGCAGGAATGCACTCGAAGTGTATTCGAAGAGTTATTTTCCCTATTCATTTATTTAATAGATTTTCATTGTATTTAATGATAACTGGAATTTTTGAAATATAATACAGGATTTTTGGAAATATAATTTCTTAAAAGAAAAATCTACGACTTCACAGTATTATGATAGGAGACCCCAAATAATGTTGTATAATCAGGAAATCATCAAAAAATTCAATGAGTAAAATGCAATATACTGAAAAGAGCAATTGTGAAAACAAACAGAAGTTAGATTTTCAGATTGAAACGACAGGCAAGTTCTTTGCAGAAAACCTGAAAGGCAATCATTCGAATTAGGACGCTGACAGATTTATTACATGGAATAGGAGGGGGTCTGGTGGTGAGGTAAAAAGTACCCAAAATGGGAGAATCCAATTCATGTCGCATCTTCCCAAAAATTTCCAGTGATAAGGAGACACATTAGTTTCTAAATAATTTTTTTATTTGAAGTATTATCGGAAACATTTTCATATTATTAAAACTAAACAATCATATAAATTCACCTTGAAAAGAAAAAATCATTTTGATCTCCTTGTGAACTTAAAACTTATATTTTGTTGACAAAAATTCAATTTTTTAAATTCCTTACTACTTTTTCAAATATGAAGATTTTTGCTTCAAATTTTATTTGCAGGTTCACTGAAATATATTAAATAAAACTGTGCATGAATTTTAAGCTGCATCTAACATGCGCTTAAATATAGATTTTTTACTGTTTTATGTGGTGAAAAATGGGGAAATTTAGTACTACCTTAATTTATATCTTGTATATATAAAAAAATAAGCAATTGAATGCTTATCGCATGCACAGTTTTATCATACGCACAACGATAAATAACTACAAGAAATTTGAAAACTCTATCTGAATAAGGAAAAAAAAAACCTTAGCATTTTTAATCATGAAAGTGAAGAAAGGTCCAACATGGAGAAAAATCCAGTTAAAGTTGTCATTTGCGGATGTTCATCATTGGCCATCGTAAATAAAGAAAGCCAAACAAAGTTTATAATATTAAAGATGCAAGTTTAAAATTTTGATACAATTAGTAGAAAGATAATATTATCAAAATAAGCCAATGAAATAAAAATGGATATTTCGGCCATTTTTTGGGTATTGTGTCCGGGGCTGGGAGAAAAAAGATGCCTCGGGATTTAAGATTTAATAACCATTAGAAGGGTTAATATGGGGGTTTGAGCACAGTTTGATCTCAGTTAACCCCGACTTTCATGTTTCGGTGTATATAGGGGGTGCTGTGATCGCCAATCCCTTCCGAGTTGAGATAAGGAATTTTCTTGGACTTTAACCCCTCTACAACCAACCCTTTCTTAGATTAGATAAGGAATTAAGATAACGAATTAATTATTTTTTGGGACTTAGAAAATTTTTGAGGGAGTTTTTATTTTCTCGCTACCGAATTTCACGAATTTGAGTTTAAGATTTCATCAACTAAGTATTCATTGGCTTTTAATTAAATCAGTTCATAAGATGAATTCCTTTTTCATCAAGAAATTATTCATTCACTTCTTAGATAAGTAAAGCTTTCCTTGATGTTAATTCTCATAAAATCTTTTTTAATTAAATCAGTTTTATTAATCTTATTCTTTTTTCAATTATTCACTAACTTCTTAAATAATAAAAGTTTTCCTAGATGTTAATTCTCATAAAATCCCCTTTTTTAAAAAAATTAAATCAGTTTTACAAGATTAATTCTTCGGTTTTGAATCTTCCTTAAAAGCTTAAAGAAAGAAAACGTCTCTCATGCAATAAAATTTTGCGAACTCACATATAAAGAAAATTATTAACAAAAATTAAT
>BGPR01025239.1:4511-16034 GCA_013235015.1 Araneus ventricosus | reverse complement strand
TTTAAAAAAAAATCTTTTTTTTTTTTTTTGCAAAATATACCACAGAGGTTTTGTTTTCTGCAAAAAGGTGGTACTTAATACTTTGAATGGCACTGAATGTTGAAATGTTCATCCTAGTAGAGCTTGCAGATATAATGTTGATTCGTCAGTAGAAGATGAATCAGCTAGTTTCTAGCCAATGGAGTTAAGCCGCACTATTGAGCATATTTTCCCAGAACTTTCTTCTGAAAACGTAAGATAGGAAAGATTCTTTTCTTTGTGTAAAAGCGGAAATTTCGTAAGAAAAAGCAAATTTTTGCAGGGGAAAAAAATCGGAAATCCGAAAAGGGGGGGGGGGAAAAAAGAAAAAACCCGAAATTTGAGAATTTTTTTATTTTTTTATTTTTTAAAACGGAATTTCTCAAAAATAACAAAAAAAAACGGAAATTCGCAGAAAAGCGGAAGAATCTGAAATAAAGTATTGATTGGATCAACGACTGCCTTCTTTTTCCAAGATGTTTGCTCTACTCTGCACATAATGAAATATCTTTATATATATATATATATATATATATTAATATCAACCATATATAAAAAAGTCTTATCTTAATATTCAAAATGAAAATTAACACACACACACACACATATATACAATGATTGATTAATGGTAAAAATGTACAGGCGATAGAAAAATAAATAAACCACAGTCAAAACAGTAAAAAAATCAAACCTTATTAGTTGCCTTTTTGAAATCAGAAATAAAATTTGAAGATGGATTCCGTAGATGATGATAGTAAGAGAAATCAGTACAACAATAATCTTCACAGTCAAAAAACGTTTCAGATTCCTTGAGCCTAAAAATATGTTACTTTAATATTCAAGGAGCATATTGAAATTAATATTTTCCTTCTTCAAAAACAATTTCATGAAATTATTTTTTACATCCATTATGAATTAATTCTTTCCTTTTTATGAAATATTTTTTGAATAAAATATTTAACTTACTTTTCACGAATAAATGGCAAATCACTTTTTACAAATACTTTCAGCCGCATATTGAAAGCTTGGAGCATTTCGAACAATATTTGGGCCTAAAATATGACAAATTATTTTAATAAAATTGTAGAATTGCTCTAAAAGTTCATTTTAATACAGTGTAAAATATAGAGCAAAACTTGATATAGAACCAGATAATTTTGCCATTATTTAAATACAAATAAATTCTACTTAATTCTAAGGATACAATAAGAACTTGTAAAGTCTATCCTGACTTTGAGAGTTAAATAAGAGACTTGCTACCACACCTCACAATGAAAAGTTTTAAAACAAATTCTGTAGTATATGCATTTCAGCTCACTGTAAATTCTAATGCAAATCCTGTACATAATCAAAATCTTTTGGGTCTGAATGACACCATTTATCATTCACTTTAAACAAATACCATAATTCTATTAATTCTTTCAATTGACTACCAAAGTGGAATGGCAGTCGATTGAAAGAACTTCAATAACTGTATTTAAATAGACAAGTGCATTTGTTGATGGGCCATAACTTTAGTCCCATATATTCCCACTAATTAGCATCACCTTTGTATTTTAAGGCCCCCGGACACAAATATGCAGTGCAGGATATGAAACAATAAATGAAGTTTATTGTTCGGTGAATATAATTTCTCAATGAAGAAGAAAAATCAAAATATTGATATATCAATCAACCTTCCTGGCAGAGGTTGACAGTGGCTTCCTTTATTATGCTAAGACTAATAAAATAAAAACCTTTTGTAAGGAGATAAAAGTGAAAGGGCTCAACATAATTTGAAATCGTAATATTCTGAATGATTAACCGCTTCCCTTACACATTTTTTTGAAAAAAATTGCAAAAAATCACAGTTTTTTATTTTGTTATTAAATATAAGGAAACGGAACAAAACAAAATATGTTGGTTTTAAGTTGAATTTTTAATTTTTTTACAGGTGTAAAAGCATTTAGTTTTAATATTAGTTTACTATCCCAAGTTATCTCGGGCAAGTGAAAAAAAGTTAAATATTAGTCTTTGTATGATAGTTTTTGAAACAAGGGACAACACAAAGTGATACCCGACATTCTGTACACTGGTATCTGGTTTCTTTTCTTACTGGTTTACCTCTGGATTCTCTTTTACGGGAGCATAGAGTACACTGTCTCGTTGGATTTGATTTTTTTTCAGTTGCAGGAATAACATCTGGAAAATGCTTTGAGGTTAACCTGACTAATCACTATCTGAAAAATCATCGCTTTCGCTGTCTTGCATCATCGGCATTATTTTACATTTTTTCAAAGCAACTATCCTTCTTTAGACATTACTAATAAACAAGCCGACGTATACTATACAATAGGGAAACACGTGACCAGTCCCGCCAAAAGAACCGCGAAACCAATAAAGCTTGGCAAACTGCCAATGAAAGCTGAATATTTTCTTTCATTTCCTCCAGGCCGAGTAAAACCGTGATGAAACAAATCGTACTGGCAAATTCTGCTTCGCCCGAGTTTTCTCGGGATAATAATTAACTGCAATATATACGAACCCGAGATAACTCAGGATAATCAGACAAGCGGTTCAACATACAACACATATTGAAACTGCCCATATTATATTGAAATGTGTAGCTATAATAGTATTTATCTTTAATACAAGGCAACTACAATATATTATTTCTTCTCCGCAGTAAGTTTTTTTTAGGGCTTAGGTATACAGGCAATAAATATGGCTAAATTTCACGATCTTATAACAGTTCCTAATATACACTAAGGAGCTCGGTGCCAGACCCCACTATGTAATATGCAAATGTTCAGTTGAATGACCTTACGAATGTTACCACTAGTAGCGAAAAAGAAGCTGTGATCTGCAGTTGAAGCTACCAAATATAGAGCAAAGAGTGGAAACTGTAGCAGACGCAAAATACATATACGTTTTATATTTAACAAAAGGATGCTGGCAAATAACATTAACATCTAACGCTCAAAGAATAGCCACTTTTGTAACAAGTTTTGGAACATTTAGACCACTACATATGTCTTTTGGACTTAAAAATGCACCATTTACATCTAGTAAAATGATGGCTGAAATTCTTTATGGATGTGATCACTTTGCAGTACCTTACTTAGATGATGTCGCAATATACTCAAACTCATGGGAAGAACATCTTAGTCATCTGCATGCTGTCATGTCAAAAATAAAGGATGCTGGTTTGACCATTAAATCAATAAAGAGCAAATTTGCTCAAGATAGAATAAAGTACTTAGGGCACATTGTAGGTTGCGGTATAAGAACACCTAATGAAGTGAAAGTAAAAGCAGTCTAGATTTTCCTATACCAACTACAACCAGCGGGAGTGGCGTCCCCTAAACTTTCTCGTATACTTTTCAAACATTTGTCATTTCCCTTCCCCCTGCATTGATAAAAAGTTCGAACCAACTGTAACCCAGAATGCAATGACTATCAGAAGGTTTTTCATTGTTGATTATAGTGATAGTAAAATATTGAGGTGAAAAATCATATTCAAAAAGATACGTATGTATTAAAACTTCGCAATATTTATTTTTTTATCAAACTCTAGCAATGCAAGTTTCGCGTGCGGAGAAGAAAACAGGAGAATAGCTTGCGCATGCGCAGAGGTTGCTTCCAATACGCAAGTAAAACGAGACGCCCTAAATGTTTGCTTCCTTAGAATTGGTCTTTGGCAAACTGCCAAGTTTTCGGAGTATCCCTTCTTTGCAGAGGCATTTACGCATGCGCATAGAGTTGAACAAGTATGCTATTATACAGACCGATAGACAGTCAACCCGTTCACGGATTTGGCCCAAAATTTTATACGGACCTACATTCATGACGATAAAACCGTGTATAAAATTTTATCCATCTAGCTTTTCAAGTTTTGGAGTTATAGTGTTCACATGACCGCAGACAGACAGACTTCCCGTTGACGGATTTTGTCCAAAAGTTGATAGAAACCTACAAATTATGTTTCAAGTTCACATACCAAATTTCATCCCCGTAGCTCTAATAGTTTTCGAGTTATCGTGTTCACAGACAGACATAATTCCAAAATTGTGTTTTTCGGACTCAGGGAGGTCTAAAACGTGGAGATTCGTCGAAATCTCGAGTTCGAATTTTTTGACGATTACAATACTTTCTCTTTGTATACGAGAAAGTAAAAAGTCAAGTAAGAGCATTTCTAGGATTAGCAGGATACTATAATCATTATATTCCTATGCTCTCATCTATAGTTGCACCTTAACAGAACCTTGAAAGGGAAGATAAATTGGACAGAAGAATGTACAAGAGCCTTTAAAGAATTAAAGGAAAAATTGTCGCAACAGCCTATACTATATGCACCTGATTTCAATAAAGAGTTTATACTACAAACTGATGCTGCAAACTCTTGTATGGATGTAATTTTAGCACAAAAAGACAATAATGACAAAGAACATCCTGTATTATACCTTAGCAAAAAAAGTTTTCAGAAACAGAAAAAAAGTATTCTGCAACAGAAAGAGCCATAATATTTGCTATAAAGAAACAGCAATGTTATTTAGACGGGCATACTAAATATTACTCATCATGATGAACCATAACCCCTTAGTATGGCTTAAAAATAATGCGAGCCTAAATCCATGACTTGCGACATGGGTACTGGCATTACAGCCTCATAACTATACAGTAGCACATCGAAGTTGAAAAAACCCATAAAAATGTAGATGGATTAAGCCGCACACCCTGGCCTGATTAGCGACTTTTCTTATCTGTTTTGAAATTTATATATGTCGTTTATACTCTTTATTCTTATTTTGTTTGTATGTTTGATGTTTATCTGTATTGCCTATTTTCTGCATATGAAATCGTTTTGTTAAAAGACAAATATTGTTTTATAAAAAAAATATCATGAAGAGAAAGATATGTACATAATTGCCACAAAGAGAAATTTTAACAAACTTTAAATAAAAAAAATTTCAAGTAAAGTTTTTTTTTTTGGAAGGGGCAGAAGTTGTGACAGTTGTTACAAAAATATAGTTATTTCTAAAAGGATCTTTCTAAAAATTTTTAGTCGTGGCAATACGATATTTGTCTTACGAGCGTTGCTTAGCAACACAGGATAAAAGATGTTAGTTTTTTTTAAAAATTAAATTGGATTGTAGAGACACAAATGTAACGACTGATGTATATACTTCCAGCAAATGAATGATATTGGGTGAAAAATATGTTGAAATAAAAGTACTGTTTTTATAAAAAGCCTGTTACTTCATCCTGCAATACAGTACAATAATCATTGATGAAAGTTATATCTTGTCATCAGCTTTCTGTGAAACAGGATAGCCAAAATCCATTTTCGTCCTCATCTCCTTCTGGTGTCCCCCAATTGCCCCCATGACCGAATCTTCACTGCAAAATGCGAGTTCCGACGATAGTATGTCCCACAATTTTCAGCAACTGATTACGAACCATTGCATTCCTATTAAGTCCACATTTTTCGAAATCTTAAAAATGGTGCTTAGCATTTGTCAACCAGTGTACATTATTGTTACAAAGCTATAAAGTCATTTCCCCGAGATGCTAATCTTGGCGACCTTGGCGGCAAAGGGAATTTTCTAGAAGGACCTCGAACTTTCAACCTATTTCTACTGGTTTCATGAATTTTCTAGAGATTACATCACTTCCTACGTAATGAAGTCACTTCCTGTTGAAAAGTATAAAGGCAAGCTCTCAAGCCAAGAAGAGCCAGTTGGAATTAGATCAGCAAGCAAGCTGGTGAGCTAACAAGAAACCTTTGAGCGTTGTATTGAGATTTATAGGTAGTCTCTGTTGTGAATTTTTAAGAGTGCTGTGTTAATACTTTTGCTACGTTTCTTTGCTTGGAATATTTGTAAAATATTCAAATTCCTGCTTATTGGATTGCATTCACGTACACCCACAAGACAATTTCGTTGCATATATACTTGTAATACGGTATAAAAGATGTTAATTTTAATACATGGTAATGGGTATTTAAAAAGAAAGGGCCCTTTTTTTATTTCGCTTATCCAACATCAGCATTCTCTATTTGTTCTAGATAAACAGATAATAGCAAGGTAATATTCATATCGTCATTTCAATATATTTTGCACCTAGGTAATTCGACTGCAAAAATGAGTGACAGATCACAGTGGTGGAAAGAAGAAATTGGCTACCTGTTTTACAGACAACGAGTACGGTTTCCTGCCATTTGAAGGTGACATTGTTTTAACTTTTGAAATACACAATTATTTGTTTGAAATTTAATAACTAGAGAAGTTGACTGTGAAATTCAAATAAATGCTCTTATCCTATCCATGTAATCTCCTTTTCTGATACAATAATTCTGTTGGTTGCTGCATAAAATTTTATGCTAATTAACCAACACATTTTATACAGGATAGTGAAACAATGGACAAAGCTACCTTATGCATCAAACAGAAATTGTTATATGGTTACGAAATCTAGCCACATTCATTTTCTACACACATGAAAAATAAGATAGCCTACCCAAGCCAAGACTTAAGAACATGGTACAGCTGCCAAGTTTGGTATTAGATTTAACAGGATTGAGACTCAGGGTTCATACACATTTCCTTAAAAGAAAATCAAGGACTTTGAAGGACTTACAAAACCAAAAAATAAGGGCCTCTAAATTGAATAAACTTAACGAATTGTGACAAGCATTTTTAAATAAAATGTCTCATTTTTGCAAATTCAACCTATTAGATCATAAAGTATAATACAAAATATAGATAGAGGATACATTACAAATTTAACACAAAAAAATTCTTAAAAATATGAGTTAATAAATTGATGAAAAAAAACCATGAAACTGGTAATCAAATTAAATATCTTTTAATTCCAAACTTTTTTCATTCAATTTTACACCCAAGATATTTATTTTAATTTCTTTTCAATAATTGTTTTTCTTAGTTCATGCGATTGAATAAATAAATTTATGTCCTTTGACTTTTCAGCCTCATTAGCTAAATCATTTGCTTCCCCATTTGTTTGGTGTATTTGGTTTGGAACATTTTCTTTTATTTAAAAAAAATCTATTTCCTCCTAGAGCTTTTCGTTTCAGTCTTTTCTTTGGATCTTTCACTTTCTGAATACCGCATCTAGCTGAGGTGGCAAAAAGTAAG
Source organism: Araneus ventricosus (assembly GCA_013235015.1). Classification (NCBI taxonomy): domain Eukaryota; kingdom Metazoa; phylum Arthropoda; class Arachnida; order Araneae; family Araneidae; genus Araneus; species Araneus ventricosus. The sequence goes on along the minus strand of BGPR01025239.1, from coordinate 8,880 downwards.
GACTTTTTAAAAATGGGGCATAAAAATAAGGACTTGTAAGGACGCGTACGAACCCTGATCATTATCATCTTACTGATAAGTGAAAGCTTTTCGAACTTGGTGGCAGCACTGTACCATGTTCTAATGTCTAATCCTTAGTTGCTCTATAAGAAAAGTCAGAAGTAGAGCTTACAACTGAAGCTCAATAAAACTAATTAAAGATCTGCAACTTTATCATTTACATATGATATTAATACAGATCTAATGAAAGTACATTCATTATAGAAACTAAAATTATAATTCTAAATCTCCTAACTAGAAACAGATAACTTAAAATCAGCGAGAGACAAAAGTTTCATATATTCTTACTGGAAAGAAATCCACACTTTCTTGCCTGCGTTTTTCAAACTCCACCAAAAGAAAACATATTGCATCGTGAACCTCTACTGGAAGCGATGAATCATACACAACAGGTAAAAAAGATTTTATAATTAATCCCATTTCTTCTTTAGTTAACATGTGATGTACTTCTCCAAGAAAGGCCAACAGAACATTGAAATAAGATGCTCTATAAAAGAAAATGCAAAACTGCAATAAAATGTCACCTTTTCTCTTAAAATAATTTACAATAAAGCTTTTTACTTACACACAATATTAGAAATATAAAAGAAATGTTTAAGTTTTCATCTGGAAAATCAGCATGTAATGTTAAATAGGTGTGTTTTAAATTCAATAACTGGATGAAACTTACCTCACATCACTGTATGGAGCAGGACCATTGTAGAAACGAAGGTCATCTAATAAAAGTTGTGGCACATACTGGATTAAATAATCTCTCCCTGCGACTACAGAAAAATGTTTCATTTACTGTTAAATTTTTTGAAAGACAATGTTGCAAACATATTTTTAAAGCATATATTCAGATTGAAATTAAAGACAATATTACTAATATAATAGCCCAGATCTGTCTCTAGGTAATGCTCTGATGTCACCAACAATAAAACTCACGCCATAACACTGCAAGATGTTAAACAGCATTATTTCATTGTTAGAGAACCTAAATTTCAGTAATTTTAAATTTAAAAGAGTCATTGTCATTCTAATTTCAAATTTAATAGCTCTAAAATAGTGAAATAAATTTTTTCTATCAATTGATATAAACTTTATCCCGCTACGATCAATAGTTCCCGAGAAATTTTAAATTATATTAATCATCTATTTCAAATTAATTTCTATTTTTTAATAGAAAGTAGTAAATTACATCAGTGGTAGATCATGCGCGTGGTATAGTTTGGATGCCATGATGCATCTAATTGTTTATTACAATCGTGATGATATAATTTAATAATATTTTTTGGCAAAGTTTGACAAGCAGAGAAGTGCTTTGTTTTGATTCGAGTTTTGAAAAAGAATTCCTTCGAAATTTTAACTTATGTTTAACAAGCTGAGAATTTCACGGTTATTGAATTATAATAAAATTGTTAAACAACGAAAAATACTTCACACGGAATGTTGTTTACCGAGAGGTTTTTTTGAATAAAGAAATATGTAAATAATATGTAAATAAAAATATTTCCTGTCCTAAAAAATATGTTTATTTTATTTGTTTTCAATCAATTTTAAACATTTCTCTCGCATATATATCTATTTAAACACGTCAAATTTGATGGGAAATCTCTCAAATGAATGGTGATTTTCTAGTGAAATAAGAAGAGTCGATTTTCACTAGCAAATAACAATTGATAGAGTGATTAAAGGGGTTTATGGGATTTTCAGCTGCAAAGCCTATTATTCCTTATTCATTCCAAAGTTCTTTCAATTCGCTTCAAAAAAAACAAAGGAAAATTACCATCAAAAGATGGACTAAACTGCTGCCAATCTGATTTGTTCAAGACACAAATACTATACTATTATAGTATATATAATACTATACTATAATATTATAGTAAAGCCTCCATCTTCTTCCCAAATAACAATAAATCACATACTAACATTAACAGAATTAAGCCGAAAATAGAAGGAAAATTTTATAATCAATCACATAACTTACAAATAACTTCTAAAACTAATAAAGAATAAAAGTTTCACAAGAAACTAACCAAAACTTAAATAGGGAAAAAAGAGAAACAAGGATTTATATTTCCAATCCGATTTAAAATTCATTAGAATTTCAAACGCAGGGAATTTATAAAGCTATATAAGAAGGGGGAACAAAATCAATACCACACACACATCCTCTTGACCTTATGTTTTCAACTATTTTGAGTTTCAAAACTAATTTTGAAAATTATCCAGGGTTCCCACTCTTATTGATGAAAAAAATTCAAGGACTTTCAAGGACCTTTTTAAAAAAATTCAAGGACCATAAAATTATATAATTTAGAACACAAAAATGCAAAGGATAAATTTAAATCAAATATTTTCAACTTTAACGTTCAAATGCGTGATCACTTTCTTACTTACGACTTTCAGATGCTAAAATGAAGAATATCAAAGGCACATGTTTTGCACACCTTACAGTTAGTGAACCAAAATCTGCAGTGCTAAGTGAGTTTCGAGATCCCAATTCAAACACCCTTACTCTTAGGCATAGTGTACTACTACTACTACTACATGCTACTTTTACACAAACTACTACTAAGCATTTACTTGGCAGCTCACTTCACAAACACATTAGCTGAAACAAAATTCATTAAAAAATTGTTAGCCCCACAAGAACCTCTATTCTTACTATTGACCATTGCTTGAGATTGAAGGGGGGGAAAAAGCAAGAGATGTACAAATCAACAAACCTTTATTTACATTTAAATAAATAAACTTTAAAGTACTTTAAATTTACATTTTCAGTTGCTCTGTTAAAGCCTCAATTTTTTAATAGATCATTTTGACTTCATTAGCCCTTTCTTTCCTGTTTTCTTAAAATTATTGGATTCTGCAATAGATTTAAAATCTCTACTTTTTTTCAGTCTTTTCAGCTAGTTTGTCTGCAAACTTCTGCAGTGCAGAAACCAATGCAGTACAATTCAGTGTGATGTATGACTCACAATTATGATGACCCTTCAAAATTTTTGCCATATATTTATTTATGTACTAACTGAATAGCCAGTTTTTGTGAACGGAGAACAAAAATGTACCTGACTATTTGCCATGATAAAGAGTAAAAAAACTGTATAATATGGCATCCCTTGCTCTTTTATGTTCAATTTTAGTAATCAAACCACTTACATTAATCCTCTATAAACGTTGAAAAAGAAAAAAAAGTTTTAAAAATAAGAACTAATATAAGTAAAAATTGATTACTATAGGCACCCGTAGGATTTTTCCAAACAAGAACAAAAACTTTTTGAAAATAACTGACACTCAAGAAATCTGTAGCATAATAAATTAATTTTAAACTTATTAGTTATCTTAATTAAATTATTACTCATTACTTAATATATTTTTCACTCTTCCGTAATTTTTCTGTTTGGAAAACATGTTGCAGAATTTTCAAAGGGGACGGCCTCCCTTTTCCTGTGTGACTCATACTAGTAGCCCTCATAGAAACAACTCAAAATGACAGAAAAAGACCAAAAGTTTGTTGAAAATGTGCAAGAGTCGCTCAAAAAGGTTTGCATGTCGATCTTCGGCAATATGGAACCGACCCTTCCATTTTAGAATCCATTTCTTCAAAGGGGCCTCTATGAAATCAACTAAGACAGAAAAACCATTACCATTGGTCCTTAAAAAAAAGATACAAACCTTCTGCTTTGTAACAAGAGCTTTGCGTTCCTTGCATTACTGATTAAAAATATAAACTTAAAAAAATCTCAAGCAAAGTAAAATCTTGATAAAAATATCCATTGAAAAAAAAAAACATTAAAAGACAAAAAAATATGAAGGCGGCAAGATAACGATTTTTTCCAATGTTTATATATTAAAACACAGAAGCATAATATTTCTTCGTTATAGAAAAAAAATAAAACTTTTGATTCCAACCAACTTTTTTCATTACGAAAAAAAAATAAAAATCGGCTCAAAGAGAAACAAAACATCAAAAGACAAAAAAAGAGAAAAAAAATACAAGAAATAATAAATTAAAATACTGGAAGCATAACTTTTCTTCTCACGTATGTAAAAATAATAAAGGGGAAAAAATGAAAATTCGCAAAAAACGTCGGAATTTAGTACTTAAAATTAAATAAATAAAAATCTAATTAAATTTTTTAAAAAATGTACGGCGTGAGCTCCCTCTTGCACTAAATCCATCACTTTACAAAATTTAATTGTATGTCAAACCGTTTGGGAGTGCATAAAGAACGAAAACCGAACATGCATGCATGCATACATACGGAAAAAAAAAAATATTTTCTATAATAAATAATTTCCGTCCAATACTTTGAAGATCCCA
>BGPR01025238.1:11555-22493 GCA_013235015.1 Araneus ventricosus | reverse complement strand
GTAAGACTCTATATGCCAATATTTCTATAAAACTGCCCAATATGTAAGCAAATTTTAAAATAAAAAGGAAATTCCCTTCATTAAAGGATTCAACTCTCACCTTCTTCAAAACTTCCATAGCAACACGTTATTTTTCGGTCTTCGCTTCAGTAATCTGTCCTCAATAAACCAACAAACTCAAACTAATAAAAAAGTGAATTACTGCTTTTGAATCTCAGAAAAAGCATCGGTATTCGTGTTGGAAAAAAAGCGATGTATCTTTGCGAAGACCAAAAATGTCCGTCTTTGTGATATTCTCCCCACTCGGGGAAGAACACGCAAAGCATTCGTGTCACGCATTCACAGCAAACTGATATTTTGAAATACGGACAATAGTATCTGCAAATGCAGGAAGCTCGGCATGCATAAATATCGCTATATCGAGGCAGCCGACTCCGCTGAATATAGATGTATGGAAACACTTCCGTCATCAGCAAGTTTCAACTCGAATTTTGCTCAAACTGCCTGTTGGAAAAGCTACATCTTCATGTTGCGTGGTTTTGCATACCTCTCTGCTACGTGCACGGAAATATCTGCATTTAAATAATGCACCTCGGGTATTTTTTGTGTTTTAAATTTAAATAGGACAAAAGGGTTCTGAAAGGATTGTTGTATGTACGAAGATATTAGATATTTTGTTAGAATACGCAATAGTGTGTATATAATCTCAAATGTGATCTAATAAATATATAAAAATAATTGCAGATTAAAAGTAAAAGTATTTGTGAATTTTATTCATAAATTCGCATAATGAATGTAATGCTTTAAAAACGATAAATAATTACATTTATAATGTGAATAAAAATATTTCCTGTTATAAGGCAGTGAATAAAAATAATTTTTTGATGCACGCAAGGGTGTAAAATCGCAAGAAAACTTTATAATCTCTAATAATAACCAAGGAGAATGTGTGTGTGTTTGCGCTCTACAGACCAGACCGCTGGATTTAGAGGTACGAAATGTGGCACAGGCATACTTTGAAGAGGTAGAATGTGCACCTCGGAGCCCTTTTTCTCAAATTTTAATTAGAATTTTAATTAATTAAAAATTAAGCGAAATTTTGGCGTTTTTGCTTAATTACTTCCGATCAGATTACATTAAATTAAAATCAATTTCTAGGTTAAATTTATTTTTACATCATCTGAAAGAGCAACAAATTACCTTTTCAAAGATATCAATTAAGTTGCCGCACAATTTTTTCTCTAATTTTAATAGCCATTTAAAAATATTTTTTGGCATAATTTAAAACAATACTTTTCATTGTTACAATGAAATTCAAACCGTTTACATTGTTTAAATAAATATTTAATTGCGTGTTTTTTATTTAATTGTTGAAATTTGAGTTAATATCTTAATACATTTTGCTTTCATATCTTATTTAATCAAAATCTTTAAAGAATCTATAAACCAAGCTGTCTGAGATATTACGTATATTAAAAATATATCCAATAATCTGAATCTTTATGGTTGCTGTGTTTTCATTCTTTTTTCAGCATGTTTTAATTCAGGTAACATGCCGCTGGCCATAAAATGTACTGCGCCATTTTAATGTTGAAATTGAATGCATAGTTTGAAAAAGAAGTAAGAAAGTGAAGATAGCGCCCGCAACGTGCAATTAGATGTTACATGGCATAGTCAGTTATTTGATTCTTCTAGGGACATTTATGTAGACAATGAGCAGAACATTTACAAGGCATTCACTACCAGAATCTGAAGTTTAAAATTACGTTGTAAAGCAGCCATGAATATAAAATGAAACAAGATTAAACTAAAATCATATTCCTTGCGAACAAGCTGGTCTCCGAATGCGGCTAGTATATTAATATTTATCTCTGTATAATTTCCTATTTTGATTATTGTGAACATTTTCTATTTTGTTTCCTATTTTGGTAGTTATGATTTATTTTCTATTTTAAATTTTGCTACTTCAGTTTGTAAACAGTGGCGTAATACATAATAATTTCTATACCTAAATTCTGGTTTCAAATTAAAAATAATGAGTAACCATTTAGAGTAAAAATAGTAAAAAATAGAGACAGTATGAGTTGTTTTTAATCTAAGTTATGCTCATTTGCCAAAATGCTTCAAAATCTCAGCTAAAGCGAATCTCATTCGATTCTAATATGCACATGTAAGCACTGGTATCTTATACCCGGGAAAACAAACGTATATGCGTAGCAGTTGTGGTTACTAGATATACATACCAAATACGGTTCTGATTAAAGAGCTGAAAAATTATATCAAGTAAAGTGGCTGATTGAAATAGTGATGTACAGTAAAACCTGTAATAAACGGAATATAAAGGGACTAGAAAAAATTTACGTTTCATACAGGGCTAAATAGTATACGAGGACTTCCGATGGGACCAGATATTTTTTCCGTTCAAGGCAGGATTCCGTTTCTTACAGTATCCGTTTTATACAGGTTTTACTGTATCGCAAATTTGAAAACACATTTCCATGATTTTAAACAATTTCCGCAATAGAAAGAAGTTTTTGCTGGGAGTTTTGAACCAAACTGGCTTAAAGGCAGCTGCTGGAGGAGAGAGATGGAAATCCCACCCACGATTACATTGAAAACCAAAATGATCCGCATCATCGAATTCCCCACAAGGGCCATTCGGTGTATTTAATACAGTAAAACCTGTAATAAACGGAGTCTAAAGGGACTAGAAAAATTTTCCGTTTTAGACAGGATTCCGTTTCATACGAAGACTTCCGATGGGGCCATATATATTTTCCGTTCAAGACAGGATTCCGTTTCTTACAGTGTCCGTTTTAAACAGACTTTACTGTAATTCAAAACGCCGAAGTAGAAGGTTTCCTGATGAGTATTCTGCGTGCGAAGAAACATGTTTGAAACTTATAGCAAGTACGAGGGATAACCGAATTTTATTATTTATTTAACCCCTTAAGAGTCGCATTTTCTTTGGTATATAATAAGATGACCCCTCCTGTTTTGGAAAGGGGCTGTTGTTTTCATTCATCTAAGAAGGCATAGAATATTTGAGATGCTTATGGATTCTACGTAATTTTTGTGTCAAATTGCAAAGATAATTAATAATTAAATTTTATTTTATAAGCATAAAAATGCGGTAATTCCATTCCATAAAAATGTGAAAGGGGCTGTCGTTTTCATTCATCTCAAGAAGGCATAGAATACTTGAGATGCTTATGGATTCTACGTAATTTTTGTGTCAAATTGCAAAGTTTATTAATAATTAAATTTTAGTTTATAAGCCTAAATATGCGGTAATTCCATTCCATAAAAATGTGAAAGGGGCTGTCGTTTTCATTCATCTCAAGAAGGCATAGAATACTTGAGATGCTTATGGATTCTACGTAATTTTTGTGTCAAATTGCAAAGATAATTAATAATTAAATTTTAGTTTATAAGCCTAAAAATGCGATAATTCGATGCACGCCAATATGACGGGAGCGAAACTTAAGAGGATAAATGCTAGGCATATTACTGAGCGTGTTTATTAGGAAGTGCGCAGTTTAAAATAGAAAAAAAGTGAAAAGTCTTATTTGTAGTTAGCATCCAAACAAAGCAATATTTTTAATTTTGACAGTGGCAAAAACACATGACTGGAAGAATTTTAAAAAACGATGAAACATTTTTGAAATTCATTGCAACAATTCAAAAAAATTATTAGAAATTTGTTTAAGAGCATCAAAAAATGCATTGAAATTAAAGAAATTCCACAAGGAAATGAAATTCGTGTATGAAAAGCTATTTTTTTTTAATTTTAAGAATGTATAAAAATGAATTTTGTGCGATAATGTGCTTCGAAGTTATTCCTAAAAACTTTAAAAGTGTGGTTAATTTTTAATTAATTAAACCATTTGTGAGAATATATTTTATAACTTTTTGAAAATGTTTATCAGAGAGTAGTTTGTTTTAATTTTAAACTTGGGTGCATTGCAGGAAAAACTGGAGATCAGTGAACGGAATATGACATGTATGACCACCAGCATGTCAAGCAAAAACTGCTTATAGACAAAAATATTATACATTTGCAAATTCAGAATAGAACGTATATTAATTTTCAGCAATAAAAAATGTTATTTTGGGGATCGGAAATTTAAAAAAAATGATGGGAGGCTGTCTTTTCAAACAGCCGCTGATGTTAAAGGCATAGAACTACTTGACTCGTGTGTGACTTTTGTTCCTCGAAGTTTCTCGCAAGTTTTTAAGTTTAAGTAAGTTTTTTTGTAACTTCTGTTGTTACCCTTTATTTCTAAAATAAGACATCAGTTATGTTTTTATCGTAGGTAGTTACCGATATATAGAGGATCTCCCATACCAAGTTTTGTGGCGTTAATCAATTTCCTTCCTGAGATCCCAATGGGAGGAACGTAGTCCTACGTTAAAATCCGACAAATTAGGGTTAATTCATTATTTCTTTCTCATAGTTTGAAACTTTTCGTACTATTTCGCTAACAAACATTTTCTAGTTCGCAGCGTTGCTTTAACTGCTTAAGTCATTTTATTTTACCTCAGGAAACGTAAATTAATTTTTTTTTAAATTCTAGAATATAATTCCGAAATTATGTTACAAAATAATGATATATTTTAAACAGTGCAAATACAGTAATTAAAATAGTTTATAAATAAATTCTGGTTTAAGAGATTTACTTAATAAAGCAACTTGGAAAAACTTAGTCTTTTCGAAAGATAAATCTCCTAAAAGAAAAATTTAGTTACGGTAAAAAAATATGATGGGATTAAACGAAGACGTGACATGAATTTTACGAGTGGACTATGTGAGTTTTTGAGGAAAATCCAGTGCTCTTAGAATTGGATTAGCTCCGTCTTTCTTTTAAGAAGGGACAAAAACGTTTTAACGTTCGAAGACTTCCGAGCTTACGTTAATAGAATTGACTTGCGTTCAGTGCAAGTTAATAGACTTGAAATTAGTGCAAGTTATAAAAGATGCAAACTCCTAAACTCAAACCTGAATAATTAAACTTTCTACCATTTTGATTTTATTTAATAATAAAAGATGAAGCTTGGGCATTGTTTACTTTTCAATTATTTATTTTTTAACTATTTACTTTTCAATTATTTACTTTTCAATTATTTACTTTTTAATTATTTACTTTCCAATTATTTACTTTTCAATTATTTACTTTTTAATTATTTACTTTTCAATTATTTTTTTGCTTTATTTGTTCTCAAAGATCGAAATATTAAATTGTGGGAAAGCATTAAAAATAGAAACGAGTCTGCAGATGCAATAGCATTCAAATTTTATATTTTATAGTTTTAACGAAGCTATTTTGAACAGCAAAATTACCTTATAACATTATTTTAGATCTCAGAAATTCTGTTTTACCAAATTTTTCAGAGATTCACATTCGTGCATTTAACTAATTTGTTCTTGCCATTGATTTCGAAAATTATTATCTGAACAATAATTATGATTAAATATAGTAGTGATATTTTTACCATTTAATAAATATGGTATATTAATTGTGTGTAATTTGAAATGTGAATCTCGCAATCTCCTTCTTTACTGAATATACCTTTTCTTTTAGCATGTTGGTTTTTAGAATAAAATTAAGTGAAGGCACATTTGAGAACAGTCTCGAACAAAATATTTGTCATCATTTAAACCATCAGTGTGTTAATTAAAAATCGTTTAGATACATGTCTACTTAGCTTGAATTTTTTATTGCACCGTCGCACCAACAATCATGACTTCCATCATTGTTTGATATTCCATTTATCAAGAAAACCAATGAGCTGTAAGTTCTTTTTAAACCTGTGTGCAATTTAAAAATTTAAATTTTAGCAGTAAATGATTTTTCCATTTAAATGTTTTTCTTGCTCTTTCGCTAAAAAATAACTTGGAAAAATAAACAATAATAATAAATCAATAAAGTCAAATTTAATATGAATATATTTCTATAGGACTTCTTGTGTGTAAACATTTTGTTATTGAAAACCTTGACTAATGTCTCTATATAAGACACGAATAGGTTCTTGAAATAAATAAAATTACAAAATTCAACATTGCGAAATTTATCAGGAAATGTTTTCTTTCTTTTCAATATAAGTTTTCTTTTACTCTTTTTTGTAAAAGAATAATCATAATAAAATAAAACTAAAAGATTTGAAAAATATTCTCCAATCAGAAAAGGTAATAATATTTTATATTGCAAATTTTATCTGAAGTTTTTGACTTAAAATTTTATAAACTCGTGTTGCAACTTTACTTTTCGCGAAAAAGATTTTCAAAAAAATTAAGCAATTTAAAATGCAGATTTTTGCAGTATGAGAAAAAGGCAACATTCAAAAATGTAAAATAATGACATAAAAATACTTTCCGATATGTAGAGATTGACATCTACAAGCATTATAAACAGAAATTCCTAGTTACCAAACTCATATTTTGTATATAAAGGGAATTATTGAATATCTTCTAATTTTAAACTACATAATTTTAGTATTCGTTAGATTTGATCATAAAAATTAGGACATGTTAGGCTCTAATTATAGTTGTGAGCATTAGCTAATTTTCATTTAAATTAATATAAATTAAAATAATTCAAGACATATAAGCATTATTAATCAATCTTTTTAATATACATGAGATATCTTTTATTCATTAGCACAGAATAGAAAGTTTGAAAAATACTCATTATCACATTTGAATATTTCATGCATCTGTGAAATACATAGCGGTAAAAATTTCATTAATATGTAATATATTTCTGCAAAATCATAATTTAATTCCACTGTTTGCGTGTTGAATTTTAAGTTATGGTTCCATCCACGGTAAAATTAATTATTTTTAGAAATATTATTTGTATTTTGATTTACGTGGGTTATTTATACGAGCAAAGAACATATTTGTGGTTTAAGTATTCATATTTTGGAATCATCAAATATTCATTTTTGAAATTACAAACTATGAATATTTGATGAATTTGTGCTAATTTTTTTATGCTAAGATTAAAAAGTTGGTGTTGGTTTTTTCCATCAAAATTTATTTTCTTTGTCACGAATTCTCATAATAGTAAACGTTTAAAATTCATAGAGATTCTGAAAAGAGGATATAGGTTTTTGATTTTTTAGAATCCTTGCACTTTTTCGTAAGAATAGCCCACAACTTCTATATTTGAAAGTGAAGTATTTCTATATTTTTTCTAACTGGAAAAATGAACGCACATGAACCTTTATATATTTTGTCTTTCAACGCCTTTTAAAAATTCGACTCGATTTTTTTTATCGTTATTAGAATATAAATCGGATTCAAAGTTGGATTGGCTGGTTGTAATCGCTATTACTTCATCAGAATATAATAAAGTTCTCAGGATAACAGACTAACAACTTTTTAATATTTTGAAGAAAATTTTACTGGGTAACACATCATGCTTCGAAATAGTATTTTCATTTAAATACTATACATTATTTTGTGTTAATGTTGAAATATTTAAAGGATGCAAATAATAAAGAACATCAAAAAGTGACCTGGATCATGGTGTCCGAAACACATATTTACGGATCCTACTATGGTTTGGATTGAGGTCGCTTTTCATTGGCTCTCAGCGTCATATGACCTCGATTGCTTCAGAATGATGTCATAGCAGCGCGCTTAGCTTGGATTTCGATTTTTGTTTTAGCTAATGTATCATGGAAAAACCAAAATTATCTTTTAATTACGATTATTTGGATATTTTTAAAGGGAATGATGAATTCAAGATAAAGATAATTTTGGTTGCTCCATGATATAATAGCTAAGACAAAAATCGAAATCCGAACTAAGCGCGCTCCTATGACATAATTCAGAAGCAAGCGACGTCACGTGACGCTGAGAGCCAATGAAAAGCGACCTCAATCCAAACCATAGTAGGATCCGTAAATATGCGTCCGAAACCACGATGTGTTGCTTAAAATCTCGAAATCGAAGCAAGCGGGCTGTGATTTCAGAGAAGAGATAACAATTGAACCATTTGATTGGTGGATGAGTCCGTTGATTTGCTCATGACATTTGACATAAGCTTCGAACTTGGCGGCCTGGTAGCTTGGCCACTATGCTCGCCAGATAGAAATTCGTTCTATTCCTTCCTCTGGGGTTGCTTTGAACCACTTGTTTATGAGACGCCTAGGGACACACCAGAGAATCTCATTGCACAGTTGATCATTGCTGTGAGATGACGTCAATATCACGAAAAGTATTTTTCAGAATGGTTCTTTAGTCGCTGTAAATGCTGAAATGATGTGACAGCCAATTTGCTAAACATCCGTAGTAATTCCTTTCACATCATTTCTTGGATGGAAATGGATTTTTCTTGCAGGATGTAACTTCTTCACTTCTACGTAATATCTTTAATATGCCTAGTTTGTGTTCCAAACAAGATGTTTCTTGCTTTCTTTTCTTTTAAAAAGTTATTAATGGTTCGATCGATTGTAATCATATACTGAGCTCCATATATTTCGCCATTCCCGCCATATTTTTAAGGAACAAAGTGCCTTTCGAAATGTATATTCAAAATTTAATTATATTAATAGGTTCTCGTTAAATAAATTTTATAAAATTTTTAACAAGTTCTCTGATGGACTTGATATTTTTAATATGTCTCTTGGTGCTTTTAAATCGAAATGTTTACAACTTTTTAAATACATGATGTGTTTATTTTGCCTTTTTACAAACTTCTTAGATTTATATGCGTTTTGATTTTTCGTGTTCTTATGTATTCGACTATTTTTTTTAATGTTTTTTATAGGTTTTAATTTTTGTACTCTGTTTCTGGCGCCGTGTTGCATTTTTTTTTATCTTAAGTGTTGCAATTTATTTTTATGTCAAGTGTGTATTTTCATCTTTAAACGTTTAAACTCCTGGTGTGTTTTTAGAGGATTCGGTGATTGTGTGTTTGGACTTTTTAACCATTGCCTTTTGAAAATGGTCTTTTAACTTTTTTTTAAAAAAATACAACTTTTAGAATCATAGTGTGGTTTAATGTTTTTTCATTATGTGTTTTTGTTTTTTAATTATATATGCGTTTGCAAAATTTTTATGATTTTGTATATTCTCTGTGTTCCTCTTTTTTATTTTCCAGTGCATTTTTTTTATTTACATGTTGTGGCCTTTGTTCTTTGTGTGTTTGTTGTTTATAGCACTCTGTAAATGGAGTTTTCTCTCTTTTTTTAAATAAATAAATAATTTCCCATTGTTCCCTTTCCAACATTTTACTATGCGCAACAACTTTTGTTGTAAGCATGCTGTCTAATACACCTCCTTGTAGTAATCTCTATATGATGTCAAAATCTACATGCGTTTTTTTCACGAGTTTTGTCAGCTAAACGTGATTTGCAAAGCAATATTCTAAGTAAATATCTCTTTCCTCTTGATGACTATGAAACGTACTATGACCTTATCGCCGCATTTACTGTAGACCTGCATATATACAAAGAAGTGCTTTATAATCTGCGAATTCTTCTACAACTTACGCCTAGATTCTGGTACCCCCGGTTGGGTTGGAAGACGACACTTTTTCTGTTGTTAACGGCCGGGAAAACCAACCCAACCGGGGACACCAGAATAGACCCTTAGACTGAGAAGGAAGAATGAGACAACTTCAGAGAGATAAACTGTTTAAAACGTTGCTGTATACTACATGGGCAGAAACTCATATGACTCTCTATTTATAGAGGTGAATCAAAATATGAAGTAAAATGAAACATAATACCTCTAATGTTTCCAAACACTGAGACAAAGTTATGAGGTTAGAGATGAAATGCTTATATTGGTGATTGAATAATTCCTACTTAACATCAGGGGGTCTATTCTGGTACCCCCGGTTGGATTGGGTTGGGTTGGTTTTCCCGGCCGTTAACAACGAAAAAAGTGACGTCTCCCAACCCAACCGGGGGTACCAGAATCTAGGCATACATCTTCTGTGATCCGAAACGCTGTAATTCAAGTTATATTTTACGATCATCTTTAGGGGCGAATAATGTTAAATTGTGAATGCTTGGTTAATGGAGTGGATTTCAGTTCACGTGGCACAGAACAAGTTCGTGGAGGCAAATTTATTTTGAAATCCATTAACTTTCTTGTGGGAAGAAAAAGGTGTGTTGTCACATGGCAACTTAAAACAGCAATGACAGATGCTACTTGAAGCATGTCTTAACGTTTGTTATATGGTTGTGCATTTACTTGAATTGATTTTGTAATGTTCAATCACCTAACGTCTCCCCTCACCACAAGCGGAATAAACAAATAAAATTTTATTTGCAGAATTCTTAATACTTCTCAATTCAACTGGAAAAATTTAAATGTAAAAGAAAAGCAAAATTTGGTTCGTTTTGGACAATTTTTCTGCTTTGTTTGGTTACATTAAAAACCTGGACTTCCGCTTTGAAGATTCCATTGGCAAAGCATTACACCGGAATTACGTAGCTACCGCATTTAATGTAAATGAACAAAACGGAAAACTCGGCCATATGTGTAGGAACAACGCTTTTCGTACGTGTGCTGTGCAAGTTGAGCCTGCGCTGTAAACAGTCAAGTTGTATAAAAGTTTCGCGCATCATCTGCAGAAGTATCTCTTTCTCTCTCTAATTATCGATACAGTGTCGACATGTTGCGTTTCTGATTCTTTACATTAACTTTATTTTAATACAGTCGACGCTCGTTATAACGATTACACTTTATAAAGACCATTCCATTATAACGACCAGTGATAAAATCCCCAACTGTGTTTCCCTATGCACTATGTTATTTTACTTCCGGTATAACGACTGTACAGTTTCGTCTAATCCCAGTACAACGTCCGAATTCAGCGAACACTCTTCCCGGTATTTTTCTAAAAAGAACATGTTTCTAAACGTAAATAACCTTGATTATTGTATTGCCAAGCTTCGTAGATATAGAATCTTCAGTGT
>BGPR01025238.1:0-11455 GCA_013235015.1 Araneus ventricosus | reverse complement strand
CTACCAGTCACCACAGCGCGGAAATTAGAATAGGTAGAATAAAAAAAATGTTTGAAGTGCTATTGAGACTTTAAAATGTTTTTTGAAAGGCAGAACATTATTTATCATCTGTACCTGAAATGGAAAATTATGTTTTGCAAAAAGCACATATGCAGAAAAGACAAACAACCATTTCTGACTTTTTCTTTAGAAAATAAATTTTTTGTAAGTAGACATAACACCCTTTATTTTCTACTTAAAAATATATTTCTAAAAAATATTTTAAAGTGATAAAATTTTATTTTGAATCCCAATGATAAAAAATAAGTTGAGTATTCAGTTGGAATCTTTTTAAAAATCGCATAATTCACATGGAACTGCTGCGCGTGCATATGTACAGTTTTCAATTATATCCACTATAGCGACCACTCGTTTTAAAGACCATTTGCTGTGGGACACAGAGGGTCGTTATAACGAGAGTCGACTGTACTTGTTATTTTTATTAAAGTTTAATTTAGCAATATGAGTGCGTTCCTTTCAGTGCTGCACACTTCAATTGTACATGTAGACAATTTGTGGAAGCGTACCTGCCGGTAGCCTAACTGTTTAGTCGACTACCAAAGTACGATACAACCCAGCCTTTCTTACATGCATATATTATTAATATGGCAATTCTAAAATAATTTATTAATAATATGGACACCTAAACATAAACGAGAAAACTTATTTTACCAATATCCCATTGTTTCTGAGTTAATTGAACTGTTTCCAATTAGCTAAAAATTATGAAAATTCCTTAATTTCTTTAATATATCCAATCAATATTTTCTGATTTAAATAATAAATATAAAATAATTAAAAAAAGCATTTGTCTTATAATTCTTCATAAACTGAAAATTTCTTATATTTAGTTTCAGTTAATATTTGCGAAATTTGCGTGAACAGCATCATGGCTAATTAAATTTTCAACCATTCTCTTAGAAAACAATCTTCTTTAAAATACAAAAATATCTTCGCAGAACAAAAGAATTATTTTTACTCTTCGCTGACTAAATTTATTGATGCGTTGTAAACTTGCTGCAAATTACAACAGCTATCTTGATATTAAGATAACAAAGTGATGCCATCACAAGTGTACAAGAAGCAGAAATCACTTATCTAGCAACCCGTACTCTCAAAGAAACCGTTAGCGAAGATAAATGCTCCATCATGGATCATCCCATCTCAAACATCTGTAAAAAGGAAGCCAGAAGAAGGGTTGGCTGGCTGAAAGTGATTGAACAAGGAGAGTGGTTTGGAGGAAAAGTAGCGCAAGTCGCGATGGAGATAATTGAAGAAAATTAATGGTCATACGTCACACATGAGCAGATGATAATAATACTCATAGTAACTTGCACTGGCGTATGAATTGTTATCTGCATTGCTAGTTTCTGAATCTAATGCGTTTGTTATCCTATTAAACAATTTTTTTAACTCATTAACCTTTTTCAATGGGAAAAACAGATACTGTACCAGTAGATTTTGTTTATCTGTGCGTAGGGGGTTGGTATATATTGTTACGAATATCGTTCTGTGTGTATGGTGTAATCTCCAACAAGCAGGTAATGGAGAATAACACTTTATTCCCGAATATTCCGGAGAACACGAAGTGCAGGTAACAGGAGAAACATCACTCGCACAGATTAGCAACACAAACAGGCAGCAATACACTAATTAACAGCAATTCCAATACTGCTCGGCGTCTAACAGCTTACTAGCTCGCACAGCGGATAAAACTCAAAGAGAGATTCCAAGACGTTCGCACTCTGTCAATCCCAGTCGATCAACATTTTCAAAGTCGATCAACACACTATTATTCTGTTATCCTAACATGGTACTTTTATAGTCTACCCGACAGGCCGCGACGTCACATGGAATCATCTGGATAAATCCGGATCTCGGCTCCTAATAGAAATATCAAGCAAATTCCAGTGCTTTTGAGATCCCACATTTCGTCTCCCAAAGTCGCCAAAATGGACCCAAGTTAGTAGCCAAGGTCGGGGATCGTTTGTCTCCATTCTCCGATAGGTAGCAAGAACCTCTGTAAATGTCTCTTTCCAACCATAAGACTAACATTGTGGGAAAGCGACATTGCATGTTCGTGACACTATACTGTCTCACTAAGATATAAAGATTTCTCTCCATGATAACTCGCGTGATGAATATGTTTACTGATAATCAGGGAAAGTGAGAATCGGTAACTCCACAGGCGGTCCAAGGCGACCCAAGATTTTTTCACCCAATATCTTGGAAACACGGGAATACCAATTTCTTGTTACTCCACTAAAATCCCCGTCAATAGGATATGTTATATTTCACTTAATCGTAATCTAAATATTACATGTATGTTGATGCTCTAGCCGAAGCGTTGCTAAGCCGTTTCTGCATAAAAAGGAGAGTTCCCAGGTTAATATTGCAGACATTCCATTCTTGTGACTTGTATTCCCTAGCACAAACCCACAAATCTCAATATACTCGAACGTTTCCAACAAGTAAAAAACTTCGTTGTTCTTTTTAAATTAGTTTAATAATATTTGACATTTTCAATCATAAATCTAAATATCCGTCAAATTTCTGGAGATGAAATGAATCTGAAGACAATGGCAGAAAATATAAATATTTGCATGCAAGATCACCGGTAATTTGCTTCATAAATATACCTTAACAATTCTTATTGGCCAATTTTAATATTTAAAGGAATAGCTACCAAATTTCTGAATCTTGTAAGGAGACAATTTAATATATATTCTGAGTTATAAAATTCGTCCGAATATTTCCGTCAAAAGCATGTCTTTGACGATGGAACTAAAGCACATCCATGAACTAAAATGGAAATCTATGTTTTCTATATAGAGGATGTAGCCGAATTGCAACCACCTGGACATTTTTTTAAATTTACAGTGACAGGGAGGTAATTTTAATGAACAAAATATAGAAGATTTTTTGTAGTTCATTTATCTTCTAAACAATGCTATTAGCTTTTTATGAAATACACTTAAAAGTAGGGAAAAAAACTTAAATAATTGTGTCATCGATCCAATTAAGGAAACAGGTTTCCTAGGTTGAACACTAGTTGCCTAAATTGGACAAATTTCTCTAATCAGAATTAAGCCAAAAATATTGCTGGATTCTCAAATTCATTCACAACACCACATAATGCATGAACGAAAATATGACATTTTATGCGCTGTATTATTTCTTCTTCTTTCTCTTGTCCTCAAAAATAAGTATCCTTAGATTTTGATCCACTATTTGATGGCTTTAGTTTCCTCTTATTGCTTTATCTTAATTATGTTATTAATATTATATATATATATATATATTTTGCTTTCGATTTTTAAAAAAAAATCATCTTCAATGTATTTGTCTTTTATTCCAGAATTTTTCCATTTTTAATTGTCTTGTGCTTTTTGAAGGAATGGCGACATATTTTAACGGGTTTCGTATTTCGTTAGCAGAATAAAGCACATATTAATATCATAAGCGAGCTTCTCTCCCTGACGAGCGGCTCGCTATGATATTTTTCAATTTATTATATTTTTTGTCTATTTTTTGACATTGTGTCTTGGTTGTTTTTGAATTTTTGTCTTTTGTTTCTGGTTTGTTTCATTCCAATTTATGAGGGCTACTAGAGATTTTAACCGCTTTTTGGGCTATATCTTTAGTTCGGGATAATAGATCCATTGATTTAAGCAATGTAATTTAGGCAACTGTGTTTGGTCCAATCTGGGCAATTTTTAGACAAAAACATTTCCCCTAACCTTATCTTAAACTACTTTAATACACTTATTATAATACATTGTAGTCAAAGAACTTTCCTATCTGAAGATATGATGACACATTTTCTTACTTATTTAACCCACCTAGCGGCGGAGACGTCTTTTTCCGTTTTTCAGTTTCAATTCAAAAGCAGGTAGTTCGTATTTATATGCATATTTTATTAAACAACCATGGTTAAAGTGTTTTGAAGATTTCAGAGACATAATTAAATAACAAAAAAGATCGGTTCGTTTACTTTAAAAACTAAGGTTTCCAACCTGAAAACTGAAAGAACAAAATAATTGGGCGCTTGGATATTAAGAAACAGCGGAAGGGCTTTTTGTCTCTTGTTGAAATAATTAATTGATGGAACCTTAATATAAATACTTTTTCTTAAACTGTAACTAAGTAGCTCTTTCTTTAAAAATGATTTCATGCACTATATTTACATCGTTATAACATAATTTGCCTGCTTTAATTCCCAAATATCTAAAAGAAATGAAGTTATGACACGAGTCCACTAAGCGACTGTAACATTTGGAGACACTCAACTATGTTTTCTTTCTATAAGTTGTGTTTCAGACACATAAATACCAACAAAATCTTTGCACAAACAACAAAGTAAACAAGGAAAAATCAAAATATGAGCGAGTATAAAAATAAAAGAAATAGAATCAGTTTCTGTTGATATGTAACCTTCTTGTATTATTTGTCTAGCCAAATCGTGTTATTTTTAGTATGGGCTAGTAGCAGTTTTGTTTGTCTTTCCAGTTTCAGTTGAATTTCATTGAAATTCAGTTTTAGTATTTATTTTTTATAGCATTTAGTTTAACACATCATTCGAAAAAATAAAACATGATAGATAGAATAGTTCTCTGTGACTTTCTGGAATGTATTAATATTTCCGCATTTCCTTAGAGACAACTACATTTTAATGATGTGAAAATTTTATTTGTGTTGCACGGATTAACAAGCACGAAGATGAAGGAATTCCTGTCGAAGTTGGCGAAATCTAAGTCGGTCGGATATCATTTTTAACAAGAAGTAAACAATGGTGTGTCAAAAAATGTCCTGACGTTCCAGAGAGTTTAACGAAGAGCTCTAACTAAAATAATGGAAACGGTGTATAATCCGCATTTCCAATAAATGTGCTTTCATTTTCCTAAGATTTGTCGTATTTATTTGCAATTCTGTCACTGGAATTATAAAACGCTTTTGACATTTTCTTTTGATTTAAAACTTAGTTTATTGCTTCGAGGTTTTGGAACAGCTTCGATATACGGCATCACTGGCGATATTTTGTAAATTTGGCGACATTTTTGCAGCGTAAACAAACATGGCGGCGTTTGTGTTGCCTAAACAAACATGGCGACTGTTTTTTTGCATATTGTTCTTTTGCGAACGCGTTCTGGGAAAATGTTTTAAACTTAAATAAAACATCAGCGGCTTCGCTTTCAGCAAAGAGGGAAACTCATAGCTTCTCCTTTTTATTGCATGTTAGGAATCTAGCTTATTTTTTACTTTCGAACTGTTAATTGGCGTCTTTCGGCGCCAAACGTAAAAAGTCGCCAAGTCGCCGAAATCACAAAATATCGCCAGTGGTGCCATATATCGAAGCTGTACCGAGGTTTTATCTCAACAGATGAATTTAATTCTTTTCTTTCAGATATATGTAGAATAACAGAAAAATATCTGAAAACTCTATGCTTTAAGATTTGGATTTAATGAGTTATTATTTAAATGGGTTTTCCATATTATTATTTAATAAACAATATATTCGCTTTCACATTATTTACAAACGAACATTCGAAAACATTCGATGAAGTTTGTATTAATTTATTTGACTTTAATACATATTGATGCATATGAAAAGTCATTGATTGATGTATCATCATTGATGGAATTAATGATTTAGATTGGTTTTCTTCTCAACATAAAATTTCTCATCTTTATTTATTCCAAAACGTAATTTATTTGCATGCGGAATACAATAATAATAAATTAAAGACACAAATTCTACAAATTCATATCGTTTCAATATTTCTTTCTTACTGTCAGTATAATCTATAAACAAAAAATATTTAATGGAAGTTTTTAATGTCTCATAGTATTTTGGAAGGCAGAGAGGCATAATGGAACTCCTAGTTTTATAATCTGCGAGTTTTGTGAATATAAATTTCTTTAGACCTATATTACTCATAAATTAAGCAGATTATGCATTACACGATTACAATTAAATGATCCATGAAGTTTCATCGACATGAATACAAGGGAAAGGGAGTTTTTAAAAGTAGCATACTGCCATGCCATTAACC
This sequence comes from Araneus ventricosus, assembly GCA_013235015.1. Taxonomy (NCBI): domain Eukaryota; kingdom Metazoa; phylum Arthropoda; class Arachnida; order Araneae; family Araneidae; genus Araneus; species Araneus ventricosus. The sequence goes on along the minus strand of BGPR01025238.1, from coordinate 5,363 downwards.
TCCACGTAACTGTTCTTGCTCACAGCCAAAAGATGTGAAGTGAAGAGTGGAAGAAACAGCTGCGCGGGGGACGAGGTGGTAGGCGCCATTAATGGGGCACAGAGTGCCTGCAGATTTGTAGAAGTTCCAGATGTAGACTCAGAGTAATTATGAGTAATCTTGAATGTGAATCGTAATTGTACATTTGTATATAGCTCCTATTTAAATAGTATATAGTTCCAATTAACTAATAGTTCTGTGGCCAGTAGAACTCGCACCCCCCAAAAAAATTTTAAAAATCTAAGATTTTCTCTTCATCGCATTTTTTAAAAGCTTAGAAAATGTCATACATTGTGAAGACAGCATTCTTTGTAGGGACATTGGATATCGTAATTTGACTTTCAAGGACATATACTGGTGTATAAAAGATTAGCACAATTCTTAAGGTGCTAATTTAAAGTCAATATGGATAAAATGGTTCGCAATATGCTGAATTAGTACAACATCTCTAGCTCTTCTACTTCGCTTATCTTTAGGCGCCATATCGAATTATTTTGAGAAAGATGGCACCAAAAAATCATAGAGGAAAAATTACATCATTAGATAAGTTATTAGTTAGTATGTTATGTATTAAATAGACATCAAAGTAAAATATTTTTTCCAACTCACTTCTTTAGAAATAAGAAGATGGAATTCAAAATAACTTGGCGATAAATATTACAATTTGGCAAAAATATTTATATAAGCTAAAAGCCTTCGTCTTGTTGTAGATCAGACGATTTATAAGGCAGGCGAAATTATCTTGGCGAGATCACATTTCTTGGCGAAAAGCGTCTGATAATTCCGTTTAGGCTTAACAATTACAATTGAATTTTGAAAGTTCTTAACCCTTTATAGGACATAACTCCGGGGCATCTCGAAATAATTTTTTTGGGGGTTATATTATGTTAAACTGATGTTGTAAATACAAAAACATCACACGTTTGCTGATTTAATAAATAATTTATGAAATAGGGGGTGGTAAATATACTTACCAGAGATCATTCCGGGGAAACTGAAAGTGGTAAGCATACTTACCACTGAGCATTAAGGGTAAAAATATCTTAGAATGTTCACTGGTAAGTATATTTACCACTTAATTTAGGTAATTTAAAACATCTTTCTGTAAATTTGTCAGTAAAAACCCATGTAATTTATTCGAATTGAAATTAAATAATTAATTAAATTAAATTTTGAAGTTCATTTTGTATCTGATGGGACGGCTAGGAGGAGTGCTACATTGCATAAAAATAAAACTGTTGCAACCTAACACAATTTTACTAATAATATCTTAACCACATTTTGTGCTGATAAAGAAACTAAAAACTCATAAACTAGGGAATTTAAATAATGAACACACCAAAATTTAAATCAAAATATGCATAAGATCATTAACAGGAAGATCTCGAATTTATAGAAACTCCTCCTGCATCAACAGTTTTTGTTGAATTTTAAAAATGAAAGTTGAATTTAAATTAAATAAATTCAGTAACAAATGCTGATATTTAAATATAAGAATGTGTTAGATATAAAGAACAAAATACGACTTCGTTTTACTTCTGAAAAATTTCCGTGAGTTGAAATTTAATGACATATGCTGTAACATGATTTCCTTATGAAAACACTCAAGCCGTGAACGGGCATTGGTAAGCATACTTACCACTTTTGAATTTAATTACGATTAAACTATAAAATTAATGTTTATCTAGGTTATTATTTTAGCTCAATGGAATGTTAAGCATCCAATTAAACTATTTATCATTTTACAATAATGTTTCGAGACATGAGAAAAAATCTTTCGTAGGTGGTAACTATTTATACCAGAGAACTATAAAGGGTTTTAAAATTGCCGATTGCGGCTCATAAGGTATAAAAAAATTATTTAGATGGTGAATGAGTATAAATATAAATTTAGAACTAAAAGATAGCCAAAGATTATAAAAATAGATAACACTTCTTTAGCGAAATGCGGATCACGATACAAAGCGATAAGCGAACTGTGTTTATTTACAACTCTGATGTCATAACCTGAATGTTGCCGCTCACTCTTTTTTTACCAATTAAATTGATAATAATGATTATATATAATTAAAATAACTATTTTGTTATGGAATTAAAATAAATAGAAATAAAATATATACACCGTTTTCTATTGCATCAAGAAATATTTCTGCCAAGTTTGAAGGAAATCGAACAATGCATTTCGTCGTAATCGCGTAACAAACTTACAGACAGAGAAATGTAAATTGCTTGAGTTAAAACGTAGACCTCACTTCGCTCAGTCAATAAACTAGGGAAAGAAAAAAGTGAATTCATTGCAGTCTGAAGTACACAGATCTTACACATACATTTTTAAAATACATAATATCGCACTCTTAAAATTACGAATTTTAAAAAGATATCTAGTAATCCAATACTCAAGAGTTTTATAATAAGTCAACATACATTTCTTTCGAGCAGAAGATAGGCGGCGACTACAAAAAAGATCCGACAAAATTAGAGGTGTAGCATTTTTAAATTAAAGGTGGACTATGGATGGAAACGAAGTAGGGCCGGGTTCATTTTTGCATCATTTAATTAGACAATTTACTTTGCATGAAATATACAAATCGAGACCTTACCACTAGGTAGCTGTGGCCCAAGATAGCTATAACTGCTTCACACATTTTTCATGACAAATACTAATTATACTAAGCTGATTCCTAAGCTGAATTATACTAAGCTGATTCCTAACTTTAAAGGATAGAAATTAAAGAGTGTAATCGATGTTAGTTGTTAAGTGAATGCCCGGATAATGACAAAATAACTTCAAAGTGGTATTTTAATAAAATAAAGTTGGGATTATTTTTCAAAATTACAGAAAATACAATTTTATAAATTATGTAAGCGGTCTCAACTTTTTATACAAAGATAGGATAATTAGTAATTTTCGATTTAGCGCACATGATGCAAGAAATTCATCAACATGCGAAAGCTTTATATGAAAGCATTACGAATTTATGTTCAACTACATTACTATAAAAACAATGAATTGTAATAATTCACTAGGGTTATATGAGTATAAAGTACATAAGGTCAAACAAATATTAATCTGCAATTAAGCTATAAATTTTTAACTAATTTCTACAAATGTAATTAATCTACATTTCATTGCTTAATATTATTAATTCTAATATCTTAAATTAAAACAAATGACTAAGATTTCTCCATGCCTATACCTCTATTGAATTAAATTTTGCTATGTATGAAATTATTTCTACAGAATACAGTGATCTCTCACTTATGCGCGGGCACAGTGGACAGGGAAGAAAACGCGCATAAGTGAGAGACGCGCATAAGTGCAAAACCACAAAAGGGAGCTTAAAAGCTAAATATCAATACAGTGTTCATGTATTGTTAATTAACACTTTGTATATACTACTGAAAAATGTAAATAAGATGTTTCAAAATGCAAATACGTGTATAACTTCCGTTAATTATTTTTTAAGAACACGAAGAAAATGGAAATGCTCCCGATTTTTTAAAATCGCTCTCATTATCGATTCTGGGACATTAAAATGCTCCGCTAAAACTTTTTTCGAGGTACAAGGATTTTCTTCGAATTTTTTAATAACTTCCATTTTAAAAAAAGCGACAATTTCGTTCTTTTTGTATTTTAAAACGTAATCATCTAACCATAACCAAAACTCTAAAGATGTTTTTTTCGTTAGCGATCAATGCCACGTGATACATAAAATACTAACCTCTCTGATTGGCTGCTGTATAAATGTGACTTTTACTGACGTCAGTCACAAGAACCCCCTCATACACCCCTGTGTATAAGTTAGTAGAGGAATGTGTTCCTGGAATCTGAAGAATAGAGGATGGGCGAGGGAATGCATTCCTAAAAGCAGAACAAAAAGGGTTTTTGTTCTGTTTTCCTGTTCTGCTGGAAAAAACACTTTTTCAACTAAGAACATTTTTGCGACGCGCGTGAATGATAGGTGCTTTTTTAGTGCGGCACATAAATGAATAAGAGTTGTCATTGTTTTCCCACATCCCTGGCCAGGACCGCGAAAAAAACGCGCATAAAAGAGAACACGTATAAGTGATAGGCCACTGTATATAATTACGAGTACAGGCTAAATATTTCAATGTTTTTCAGTGTCTGAAAACGTTTTCACCCTCTCACACCGAGAGAGGCGGTCCAGGGCGGTGTAGAAAGTTTCCCTTAACTACGACAAAGGCCGGTCTGAGGCGGATGGCTTCTTTTGAGGGGAGGTGAGTTTCTGAGATAGCTTAGAAGACAATCACGGTAGGGTATCCAATTATCCTTGCTCATCACAGCCCATTTCCCTATGCTTTAATGGATGGTTATAGCGGGGGTAGAGGGTTAAATGACCACCCAAGTTGGGCGAGTCCAATTCATGTCGTATCCTCCCAAAAAGGCCAGGTTTTAAAGGGGCCAGAAGAAAAAAAGTCGCCTCGGGATTACAGAATTAAATTATTTCTGTATATACAGCTATCATTATATAAAAATTACTGGTCCAATTATGGAACCATTAATTTTTTAAAATACTAGTTCCCATATATAACAATCATTATAAATGTGTTCTAATCTAATTTGTTTATAAAATTTTAGTAAAGAATATTGCATTTCTTGATCTTCACCTGCCATAATAAAAGATGTCTTAAAATTAAAAAAAAACTGATCTATTATTTGTTTGGATTATTGCTGTTAACTGGGTATTCAATATAATTTTTAGTCACTAATTTGGCTCCGTAATTTCTAAGGAGAAAAGTCTGCCTAAAATAAAACATTTGGTTTACGAAAAAGTAAAAGACAGGGAGGAAGCAAGCCTGTTCACTTCCTAAAAGCATTAAAAGTAAGACACTTTTAAAGCATACGCACTTCCGAAATTGGATTAAAAAAGCGTGTGGTACAATGTTTTTAGTGAATTTTTTATGCTTGTTCAGCAAAGTCTCTCTCTCTTTTTTTCCTCCTATCCGCACTCACCACTACTTCACGCTCGATTGTTTAAGAAGACGATTTACCACAGAAAAAGAACAAATAAAAAATGGCGGAAAAAGATCAAGACTTTTTCGAACTTATTTTCTTTAGGTTTCTTTCTCATTTTCTTTCATTTCCACCGATAAACTGCTCTCCAGCAATTCAACGGTGTTGCCTCGGTCCAAACTCTTACGAAATAGCATAATTCGGAGTTTATAGGACTTTATATTTATATCATCTTTGCAGTCAAATAAATCTGCTTGACATAAGCCATTTGTTATTTAATCTGATATCTAGGCGCATTCAAAGATTATTCGCCATTAGAAAATACAAACATCTTTGTTACATAGAATAT
>BGPR01025237.1:6467-17983 GCA_013235015.1 Araneus ventricosus | reverse complement strand
TGGGATCTTCAAAGTATTGGACGGAAATTATTTATTATAGAAAATATTTTTTTTTTTCCGTATGTATGCATGCATGCATGTTCGGTTTTCGTTCTTTATGCACTCCCAAACGGTTTGACATACAATTAAATTTTGTAAAGTGATGGATTTAGTGCAAGAGGGAGCTCACGCCGTACATTTTTTAAAAAATTTAATTAGATTTTTATTTATTTAATTTTAAGTACTAAATTCCGACGTTTTTTGCGAATTTTCATTTTTTCCCCTTTATTATTTTTACATACGTGAGAAGAAAAGTTATGCTTCCAGTATTTTAATTTATTATTTCTTGTATTTTTTTTCTCTTTTTTTGTCTTTTGATGTTTTGTTTCTCTTTGAGCCGATTTTTATTTTTTTTTCGTAATGAAAAAAGTTGGTTGGAATCAAAAGTTTTATTTTTTTTCTATAACGAAGAAATATTATGCTTCTGTGTTTTAATATATAAACATTGGAAAAAATCGTTATCTTGCCGCCTTCATATTTTTTTGTCTTTTAATGTTTTTTTTTTTCAATGGATATTTTTATCAAGATTTTACTTTGCTTGAGATTTTTTTAAGTTTATATTTTTAATCAGTAATGCAAGGAACGCAAAGCTCTTGTTACAAAGCAGAAGGTTTGTATCTTTTTTTTAAGGACCAATGGTAATGGTTTTTCTGTCTTAGTTGATTTCATAGAGGCCCCTTTGAAGAAATGGATTCTAAAATGGAAGGGTCGGTTCCATATTGCCGAAGATCGACATGCAAACCTTTTTGAGCGACTCTTGCACATTTTCAACAAACTTTTGGTCTTTTTCTGTCATTTTGAGTTGTTTCTATGAGGGCTACTAGTATGAGTCACACAGGAAAAGGGAGGCCGTCCCCTTTGAAAATTCTGCAACATGTTTTCCAAACAGAAAAATTACGGAAGAGTGAAAAATATATTAAGTAATGAGTAATAATTTAATTAAGATAACTAATAAGTTTAAAATTAATTTATTATGCTACAGATTTCTTGAGTGTCAGTTATTTTCAAAAAGTTTTTGTTCTTGTTTGGAAAAATCCTACGGGTGCCTATAGTAATCAATTTTTACTTATATTAGTTCTTATTTTTAAAACTTTTTTTTCTTTTTCAACGTTTATAGAGGATTAATGTAAGTGGTTTGATTACTAAAATTGAACATAAAAGAGCAAGGGATGCCATATTATACAGTTTTTTTACTCTTTATCATGGCAAATAGTCAGGTACATTTTTGTTCTCCGTTCACAAAAACTGGCTATTCAGTTAGTACATAAATAAATATATGGCAAAAATTTTGAAGGGTCATCATAATTGTGAGTCATACATCACACTGAATTGTACTGCATTGGTTTCTGCACTGCAGAAGTTTGCAGACAAACTAGCTGAAAAGACTGAAAAAAAGTAGAGATTTTAAATCTATTGCAGAATCCAATAATTTTAAGAAAACAGGAAAGAAAGGGCTAATGAAGTCAAAATGATCTATTAAAAAATTGAGGCTTTAACAGAGCAACTGAAAATGTAAATTTAAAGTACTTTAAAGTTTATTTATTTAAATGTAAATAAAGGTTTGTTGATTTGTACATCTCTTGCTTTTTCCCCCCCTTCAATCTCAAGCAATGGTCAATAGTAAGAATAGAGGTTCTTGTGGGGCTAACAATTTTTTAATGAATTTTGTTTCAGCTAATGTGTTTGTGAAGTGAGCTGCCAAGTAAATGCTTAGTAGTAGTTTGTGTAAAAGTAGCATGTAGTAGTAGTAGTAGTACACTATGCCTAAGAGTAAGGGTGTTTGAATTGGGATCTCGAAACTCACTTAGCACTGCAGATTTTGGTTCACTAACTGTAAGGTGTGCAAAACATGTGCCTTTGATATTCTTCATTTTAGCATCTGAAAGTCGTAAGTAAGAAAGTGATCACGCATTTGAACGTTAAAGTTGAAAATATTTGATTTAAATTTATCCTTTGCATTTTTGTGTTCTAAATTATATAATTTTATGGTCCTTGAATTTTTTTAAAAAGGTCCTTGAAAGTCCTTGAATTTTTTTCATCAATAAGAGTGGGAACCCTGGATAATTTTCAAAATTAGTTTTGAAACTCAAAATAGTTGAAAACATAAGGTCAAGAGGATGTGTGTGTGGTATTGATTTTGTTCCCCCTTCTTATATAGCTTTATAAATTCCCTGCGTTTGAAATTCTAATGAATTTTAAATCGGATTGGAAATATAAATCCTTGTTTCTCTTTTTTCCCTATTTAAGTTTTGGTTAGTTTCTTGTGAAACTTTTATTCTTTATTAGTTTTAGAAGTTATTTGTAAGTTATGTGATTGATTATAAAATTTTCCTTCTATTTTCGGCTTAATTCTGTTAATGTTAGTATGTGATTTATTGTTATTTGGGAAGAAGATGGAGGCTTTACTATAATATTATAGTATAGTATTATATATACTATAATAGTATAGTATTTGTGTCTTGAACAAATCAGATTGGCAGCAGTTTAGTCCATCTTTTGATGGTAATTTTCCTTTGTTTTTTTTGAAGCGAATTGAAAGAACTTTGGAATGAATAAGGAATAATAGGCTTTGCAGCTGAAAATCCCATAAACCCCTTTAATCACTCTATCAATTGTTATTTGCTAGTGAAAATCGACTCTTCTTATTTCACTAGAAAATCACCATTCATTTGAGAGATTTCCCATCAAATTTGACGTGTTTAAATAGATATATATGCGAGAGAAATGTTTAAAATTGATTGAAAACAAATAAAATAAACATATTTTTTAGGACAGGAAATATTTTTATTTACATATTATTTACATATTTCTTTATTCAAAAAAACCTCTCGGTAAACAACATTCCGTGTGAAGTATTTTTCGTTGTTTAACAATTTTATTATAATTCAATAACCGTGAAATTCTCAGCTTGTTAAACATAAGTTAAAATTTCGAAGGAATTCTTTTTCAAAACTCGAATCAAAACAAAGCACTTCTCTGCTTGTCAAACTTTGCCAAAAAATATTATTAAATTATATCATCACGATTGTAATAAACAATTAGATGCATCATGGCATCCAAACTATACCACGCGCATGATCTACCACTGATGTAATTTACTACTTTCTATTAAAAAATAGAAATTAATTTGAAATAGATGATTAATATAATTTAAAATTTCTCGGGAACTATTGATCGTAGCGGGATAAAGTTTATATCAATTGATAGAAAAAATTTATTTCACTATTTTAGAGCTATTAAATTTGAAATTAGAATGACAATGACTCTTTTAAATTTAAAATTACTGAAATTTAGGTTCTCTAACAATGAAATAATGCTGTTTAACATCTTGCAGTGTTATGGCGTGAGTTTTATTGTTGGTGACATCAGAGCATTACCTAGAGACAGATCTGGGCTATTATATTAGTAATATTGTCTTTAATTTCAATCTGAATATATGCTTTAAAAATATGTTTGCAACATTGTCTTTCAAAAAATTTAACAGTAAATGAAACATTTTTCTGTAGTCGCAGGGAGAGATTATTTAATCCAGTATGTGCCACAACTTTTATTAGATGACCTTCGTTTCTACAATGGTCCTGCTCCATACAGTGATGTGAGGTAAGTTTCATCCAGTTATTGAATTTAAAACACACCTATTTAACATTACATGCTGATTTTCCAGATGAAAACTTAAACATTTCTTTTATATTTCTAATATTGTGTGTAAGTAAAAAGCTTTATTGTAAATTATTTTAAGAGAAAAGGTGACATTTTATTGCAGTTTTGCATTTTCTTTTATAGAGCATCTTATTTCAATGTTCTGTTGGCCTTTCTTGGAGAAGTACATCACATGTTAACTAAAGAAGAAATGGGATTAATTATAAAATCTTTTTTACCTGTTGTGTATGATTCATCGCTTCCAGTAGAGGTTCACGATGCAATATGTTTTCTTTTGGTGGAGTTTGAAAAACGCAGGCAAGAAAGTGTGGATTTCTTTCCAGTAAGAATATATGAAACTTTTGTCTCTCGCTGATTTTAAGTTATCTGTTTCTAGTTAGGAGATTTAGAATTATAATTTTAGTTTCTATAATGAATGTACTTTCATTAGATCTGTATTAATATCATATGTAAATGATAAAGTTGCAGATCTTTAATTAGTTTTATTGAGCTTCAGTTGTAAGCTCTACTTCTGACTTTTCTTATAGAGCAACTAAGGATTAGACATTAGAACATGGTACAGTGCTGCCACCAAGTTCGAAAAGCTTTCACTTATCAGTAAGATGATAATGATCAGGGTTCGTACGCGTCCTTACAAGTCCTTATTTTTATGCCCCATTTTTAAAAAGTCCTTACTTTTTGCCACCTCAGCTAGATGCGGTATTCAGAAAGTGAAAGATCCAAAGAAAAGACTGAAACGAAAAGCTCTAGGAGGAAATAGATTTTTTTTAAATAAAAGAAAATGTTCCAAACCAAATACACCAAACAAATGGGGAAGCAAATGATTTAGCTAATGAGGCTGAAAAGTCAAAGGACATAAATTTATTTATTCAATCGCATGAACTAAGAAAAACAATTATTGAAAAGAAATTAAAATAAATATCTTGGGTGTAAAATTGAATGAAAAAAGTTTGGAATTAAAAGATATTTAATTTGATTACCAGTTTCATGGTTTTTTTTCATCAATTTATTAACTCATATTTTTAAGAATTTTTTTGTGTTAAATTTGTAATGTATCCTCTATCTATATTTTGTATTATACTTTATGATCTAATAGGTTGAATTTGCAAAAATGAGACATTTTATTTAAAAATGCTTGTCACAATTCGTTAAGTTTATTCAATTTAGAGGCCCTTATTTTTTGGTTTTGTAAGTCCTTCAAAGTCCTTGATTTTCTTTTAAGGAAATGTGTATGAACCCTGAGTCTCAATCCTGTTAAATCTAATACCAAACTTGGCAGCTGTACCATGTTCTTAAGTCTTGGCATGTGTAGGCTTAGGTAGGCTATCTTATTTTTCATGTGTGTAGAAAATGAATGTGGCTAGATTTCGTAACCATATAACAATTTCTGTTTGATGCATAAGGTAGCTTTGTCCATTGTTTCACTATCCTGTATAAAATGTGTTGGTTAATTAGCATAAAATTTTATGCAGCAACCAACAGAATTATTGTATCAGAAAAGGAGATTACATGGATAGGATAAGAGCATTTATTTGAATTTCACAGTCAACTTCTCTAGTTATTAAATTTCAAACAAATAATTGTGTATTTCAAAAGTTAAAACAATGTCACCTTCAAATGGCAGGAAACCGTACTCGTTGTCTGTAAAACAGGTAGCCAATTTCTTCTTTCCACCACTGTGATCTGTCACTCATTTTTGCAGTCGAATTACCTAGGTGCAAAATATATTGAAATGACGATATGAATATTACCTTGCTATTATCTGTTTATCTAGAACAAATAGAGAATGCTGATGTTGGATAAGCGAAATAAAAAAAGGGCCCTTTCTTTTTAAATACCCATTACCATGTATTAAAATTAACATCTTTTATACCGTATTACAAGTATATATGCAACGAAATTGTCTTGTGGGTGTACGTGAATGCAATCCAATAAGCAGGAATTTGAATATTTTACAAATATTCCAAGCAAAGAAACGTAGCAAAAGTATTAACACAGCACTCTTAAAAATTCACAACAGAGACTACCTATAAATCTCAATACAACGCTCAAAGGTTTCTTGTTAGCTCACCAGCTTGCTTGCTGATCTAATTCCAACTGGCTCTTCTTGGCTTGAGAGCTTGCCTTTATACTTTTCAACAGGAAGTGACTTCATTACGTAGGAAGTGATGTAATCTCTAGAAAATTCATGAAACCAGTAGAAATAGGTTGAAAGTTCGAGGTCCTTCTAGAAAATTCCCTTTGCCGCCAAGGTCGCCAAGATTAGCATCTCGGGGAAATGACTTTATAGCTTTGTAACAATAATGTACACCGGTTGACAAATGCTAAGCACCATTTTTAAGATTTCCAAAAATTTGGACTTAATAGGAATGCAATGGTTCGCAATCAGTTGCTGAAAATTGTGGGACATACTATCGTCGGAACTCACATTTTGCAGTGAAGATTCGGTCATGGGGCACCAGAAGGAGATGAGGACAAAAATGGAGTTTGACTATCCTGTTTCACAGAAAGCTGATAACGAGATATAACTTTCATCAATGATTATTGTTCTGTATTGCAGGATGAAGTAACAGGCTTTTTATAAAAACAGTACTTTTATTTCAACATATTTTTCACCCAATATCATTCATTTGCTGGAAGTATATACATCAGTCGTTACATTTGTGTCTCTACAATCCAATTTAATTTTTAAAAAAAACTAACATCTTTTATCCTGTGTTGCTAAGCAACGCTCGTAAGACAAATATCGTATTGCCACGACTAAAAATTTTTAGAAACTTTTAGAAATAACTATATTTTTGTAACAACTGTCACAACTTCTGCCCCTTCCAAAAAAAAAAACTTTACTTGAAATTTTTTTTATTTAAAGTTTGTTAAAATTTCTCTTTGTGGCAATTATGTACATATCTTTCTCTTCATGATATTTTTTTTATAAAACAATATTTGTCTTTTAACAAAACGATTTCATATGCAGAAAATAGGCAATACAGATAAACATCAAACATACAAACAAAATAAGAATAAAGAGTATAAACGACATATATAAATTTCAAAACAGATAAGAAAAGTCGCTAATCAGGCCAGGGTGTGCGGCTTAATCCATCTACATTTTTATGGGTTTTTTCAACTTCGATGTGCTACTGTATAGTTATGAGGCTGTAATGCCAGTACCCATGTCGCAAGTCATGGATTTAGGCTCGCATTATTTTTAAGCCATACTAAGGGGTTATGGTTCATCATGATGAGTAATATTTAGTATGCCCGTCTAAATAACATTGCTGTTTCTTTATAGCAAATATTATGGCTCTTTCTGTTGCAGAATACTTTTTTTCTGTTTCTGAAAACTTTTTTTGCTAAGGTATAATACAGGATGTTCTTTGTCATTATTGTCTTTTTGTGCTAAAATTACATCCATACAAGAGTTTGCAGCATCAGTTTGTAGTATAAACTCTTTATTGAAATCAGGTGCATATAGTATAGGCTGTTGCGACAATTTTTCCTTTAATTCTTTAAAGGCTCTTGTACATTCTTCTGTCCAATTTATCTTCCCTTTCAAGGTTCTGTTAAGGTGCAACTATAGATGAGAGCATAGGAATATAATGATTATAGTATCCTGCTAATCCTAGAAATGCTCTTACTTGACTTTTTACTTTCTCGTATACAAAGAGAAAGTATTGTAATCGTCAAAAAATTCGAACTCGAGATTTCGACGAATCTCCACGTTTTAGACCTCCCTGAGTCCGAAAAACACAATTTTGGAATTATGTCTGTCTGTGAACACGATAACTCGAAAACTATTAGAGCTACGGGGATGAAATTTGGTATGTGAACTTGAAACATAATTTGTAGGTTTCTATCAACTTTTGGACAAAATCCGTCAACGGGAAGTCTGTCTGTCTGCGGTCATGTGAACACTATAACTCCAAAACTTGAAAAGCTAGATGGATAAAATTTTATACACGGTTTTATCGTCATGAATGTAGGTCCGTATAAAATTTTGGGCCAAATCCGTGAACGGGTTGACTGTCTATCGGTCTGTATAATAGCATACTTGTTCAACTCTATGCGCATGCGTAAATGCCTCTGCAAAGAAGGGATACTCCGAAAACTTGGCAGTTTGCCAAAGACCAATTCTAAGGAAGCAAACATTTAGGGCGTCTCGTTTTACTTGCGTATTGGAAGCAACCTCTGCGCATGCGCAAGCTATTCTCCTGTTTTCTTCTCCGCACGCGAAACTTGCATTGCTAGAGTTTGATAAAAAAATAAATATTGCGAAGTTTTAATACATACGTATCTTTTTGAATATGATTTTTCACCTCAATATTTTACTATCACTATAATCAACAATGAAAAACCTTCTGATAGTCATTGCATTCTGGGTTACAGTTGGTTCGAACTTTTTATCAATGCAGGGGGAAGGGAAATGACAAATGTTTGAAAAGTATACGAGAAAGTTTAGGGGACGCCACTCCCGCTGGTTGTAGTTGGTATAGGAAAATCTAGACTGCTTTTACTTTCACTTCATTAGGTGTTCTTATACCGCAACCTACAATGTGCCCTAAGTACTTTATTCTATCTTGAGCAAATTTGCTCTTTATTGATTTAATGGTCAAACCAGCATCCTTTATTTTTGACATGACAGCATGCAGATGACTAAGATGTTCTTCCCATGAGTTTGAGTATATTGCGACATCATCTAAGTAAGGTACTGCAAAGTGATCACATCCATAAAGAATTTCAGCCATCATTTTACTAGATGTAAATGGTGCATTTTTAAGTCCAAAAGACATATGTAGTGGTCTAAATGTTCCAAAACTTGTTACAAAAGTGGCTATTCTTTGAGCGTTAGATGTTAATGTTATTTGCCAGCATCCTTTTGTTAAATATAAAACGTATATGTATTTTGCGTCTGCTACAGTTTCCACTCTTTGCTCTATATTTGGTAGCTTCAACTGCAGATCACAGCTTCTTTTTCGCTACTAGTGGTAACATTCGTAAAGTCATTCAACTGAACATTTGCATATTACATAGTGGGGTCTGGCACCGAGCTCCTTAGTGTATATTAGGAACTGTTATAAGATCGTGAAATTTAGCCATATTTATTGCCTGTATACCTAAGCCCTAAAAAAAACTTATTGCGGAGAAGAAATAATATATTGTAGTTGCCTTGTATTAAAGATAAATACTATTATAGCTACACATTTCAATATAATATGGGCAGTTTCAATATGTGTTGTATGTTGAACCGCTTGTCTGATTATCCTGAGTTATCTCGGGTTCGTATATATTGCAGTTAATTATTATCCCGAGAAAACTCGGGCGAAGCAGAATTTGCCAGTACGATTTGTTTCATCACGGTTTTACTCGGCCTGGAGGAAATGAAAGAAAATATTCAGCTTTCATTGGCAGTTTGCCAAGCTTTATTGGTTTCGCGGTTCTTTTGGCGGGACTGGTCACGTGTTTCCCTATTGTATAGTATACGTCGGCTTGTTTATTAGTAATGTCTAAAGAAGGATAGTTGCTTTGAAAAAATGTAAAATAATGCCGATGATGCAAGACAGCGAAAGCGATGATTTTTCAGATAGTGATTAGTCAGGTTAACCTCAAAGCATTTTCCAGATGTTATTCCTGCAACTGAAAAAAAATCAAATCCAACGAGACAGTGTACTCTATGCTCCCGTAAAAGAGAATCCAGAGGTAAACCAGTAAGAAAAGAAACCAGATACCAGTGTACAGAATGTCGGGTATCACTTTGTGTTGTCCCTTGTTTCAAAAACTATCATACAAAGACTAATATTTAACTTTTTTTCACTTGCCCGAGATAACTTGGGATAGTAAACTAATATTAAAACTAATTGCTTTTACACCTGTAAAAAATTAAAAATTCAACTTAAAACCAACATATTTTGTTTTGTTCCGTTTCCTTATATTTAATAACAAAATAAAAAACTGTGATTTTTTGCAATTTTTTTCAAAAAAATGTGTAAGGGAAGCGGTTAATCATTCAGAATATTACGATTTCAAATTATGTTGAGCCCTTTCACTTTTATCTCCTTACAAAAGGTTTTTATTTTATTAGTCTTAGCATAATAAAGGAAGCCACTGTCAACCTCTGCCAGGAAGGTTGATTGATATATCAATATTTTGATTTTTCTTCTTCATTGAGAAATTATATTCACCGAACAATAAACTTCATTTATTGTTTCATATCCTGCACTGCATATTTGTGTCCGGGGGCCTTAAAATACAAAGGTGATGCTAATTAGTGGGAATATATGGGACTAAAGTTATGGCCCATCAACAAATGCACTTGTCTATTTAAATACAGTTATTGAAGTTCTTTCAATCGACTGCCATTCCACTTTGGTAGTCAATTGAAAGAATTAATAGAATTATGGTATTTGTTTAAAGTGAATGATAAATGGTGTCATTCAGACCCAAAAGATTTTGATTATGTACAGGATTTGCATTAGAATTTACAGTGAGCTGAAATGCATATACTACAGAATTTGTTTTAAAATTTTTTAATTATGACTTGTGGTAGCAAGTCTTATATTTAACTCTCAAAGTCAGGATAGACTTTACGAGTTCTTAGTGTTAGAATAGAATTAAATAGAATTTATTTGTATTTAAGTAATGACAAAATTATCTGGTTCTATATCAAGTTTTGTTCTATATTTTACACTGTATTAAAATGAACTTTTAGAGCAATTCTATAATTTTATTAAAATAATTTGTCATATTTTAGGCCCAAATATTATTAGAAATGCTCCAAGCTTTCAATATGCGGCTGAAAGTATTTGTAAAAAGTGATTTGCCATTTATTCGTGAAAAGTAAGTTAAATATTTTATTCAAAAAATATTTCATAAAAAGGAAAGAATTAATTCATAATGGATGTAAAAAATAATTTCATGAAATTGTTTTTGAAAAAGGAAAATATTAATTTCAATATGCTCCTTGAATATTAAAGTAACATATTTTTAGGCTCAAGGAATCTGAAACGTTTTTTGACTGTGAAGATTATTGTTGTACAGATTTCTCTTACTATCATCATCTGCGGAATCCGTCTTCAAATTTTATTTCTGATTTCAAAAAGGCAACTAATAAGGTATTATTTTTTACTGTTTTGACTGTGGGTTAATTATTTTTCTATCACCTGTACATTTTTAACATTAATCAATCATTGTATATATGTGTGTGTGTGTGTGTTAATTTTCATTTTGAATATTAAGATAAGACTTTTTTATATATGGTTGATATTAATATATATATATATATATATATATAAAGATATTTCATTATGTGCAGAGTAGAGCAAACATCTTGGAAAAAGAAGGCAGTCGTTGATCCAATCAATACTTTATTTCAGATTCTTCCGCTTTTCTGCGAATTTCCGTTTTTTTTTGTTATTTTTGAGAAATTCCGTTTTAAAAAATAAAAAAATAAAAAAATTCTCAAATTTCGGGTTTTTTCTTTTTTCCCCCCCCCCCTTTTCGGATTTCCGATTTTTTTCCCCTGCAAAAATTTGCTTTTTCTTACGAAATTTCCGCTTTTACACAAAGAAAAGAATCTTTCCTATCTTACGTTTTCAGAAGAAAGTTCTGGGAAAATATGCTCAATAGTGCGGCTTAACTCCATTGGCTAGAAACTAGCTGATTCATCTTCTACTGACGAATCAACATTATATCTGCAAGCTCTACTAGGATGAACATTTCAACATTCAGTGCCATTCAAAGTATTAAGTACCACCTTTTTGCAGAAAACAAAACCTCTGTGGTATATTTTGCAAAAAAAAAAAAAAAGATTTTTTTTTAAA
>BGPR01025236.1:0-22155 GCA_013235015.1 Araneus ventricosus | reverse complement strand
ATACGAGAAAATCGAGATGAAAACACTTTGATAACGATAGAAAAACAGAGATAATAATAGGCTGGGAAGTTTTAAAGAAAGAGATTCGATTCAAAGTAGCATATTAAAATAATGGAACAAAGTCTGCTATTGGAAATTTATTCAACAAATTGTGAAAATATAACCATTTTAATCAGTTCTTAATATAAATAACAAATATCGGATAAAAAATAATGTGTGGAAGATAATAATTAATTTTAAACGTCTAAATAAAACGTTGCTGTATTTTTGACACATTAATTGCAGCGAATCGTTATAGAGAATCAATAAATGACCCACAGGCGTCACTAGTTTTTGATTTGTTTTTATGTAGACGCTTAAGCGTTTATCTGGCTATTTCCGAAGTTTCAGTTTATCGGCTTTTATTGAAAAAGAATTGCTAATGATAAAGATATTAGAACTTTGTGAATAATAATGGAAACGTGATTGCTTAGAGCATTAGCTGTGCCGTAGTTTTAAGTATTTTTTTTGGAAATATATATCTGTAATTTTTCATATCAGCGCTTTATGGAAAATGATAGCAGCACCATTAACAGTTTGAAATTAAATATCGATATTTTATAATAGACGTTTGGCGAAAAACGTATTCATCAGGAATCTAGTTCAATTTATTTCATTGATGGGTTTACAGTTTAACTTATTTGTCTTAAAATAAAAATAGTAAAATTATGATTTTCAAAAATTACCTTTGGAGATATTTTTTTTAATTGCCCAGTTTTTTTTATTTCATTCAACTGTATGGAATAACGAATAGAAACCAACGGGAGTATTCCAATACGCAAGTTTTTTTGTTCCGTAATATAGTTAAAGGAATAATACACATTTTGAATCTCTTACCTTTGACCGATTGGTTCCAAAATTCAACGTTTGTCTATAATTTCGGGGACAAGAATACATACCGGAATTTCAGCTTAAAAACAATCAACAGAAAAAATAGAATAAATTTAAAAAAAAAGAATCTTAACTAAAAAATAATACTAGACAACATAAAAAAAACAAAATTATTTTTATTTATAAACAATACAATTTATAGAGTAAAATTTAGAAAAAACCGGAACTTCATTTATCTAAATAGTTGCGTGCTTGAGTTACTGTATTCACATGAACATGAATAGGCAGTCTGACAGAAGGTCAAACTCTTGATAGATTCAGACCAAAATTTGATGCACATCTACAATTCTCGTGATAAAACCGGGGCATCGGCGGCCTAGTGGTAAAGTCTCAGCTTTGGAACCGGAGGGTTTCAGATTCGAAACCCGATTCCACTGAATATCCGTCGAATATTAGGCCCGTTGAACGTTAAATCATACATAGGATGATGTCAAAAGTCCTCCCGTTTGTGTGGTGCGAAAGTTTGGAGAGGGGGTGCCAGCTCAGGTGTCTCTCTCTTCATCTGACCGCGGTTCAAAATTTCGAGGTCTGTTTCAAAATAGCCCAAGTATTGCTTCAAAATGGGACGTTAATAAAACTAAATTAATTAGTGATAAAACCATGATAAAAATTCAGCCATCTACTGTTCATTTCAAAGACGACGAATTTTACTAGGGAAAGGTGTGACAAGCAATGAGTAGGATAAACGCTTTCCGAAGTTCTTTGTTTGGTCGTGGCTCCGCCCGAAAAGACATATTTCTTCAGTTAGTCTTTAAAGCAAATCAATAAATGAAAATAAAATGTTACTATATACTGATAATAAAATGTGAACATCTCTCCTTCGTTTTTCACTTCACCCCTATTATGGTGAAATCAACTCAGCCTTGCGCATGCTCAAGAGAACAAAGGGTTTCCGTATCTGAGAATCATCAGTAGCTCGTGGCGTTTTAGAATTATTAGGCACATATCAGACAGAAGCGTTCTGCGAGCAGGGTCCGAACATTGCCACTGTCAAAAGTTTGTAGTGACGTCATCGGTCGTACAGGATTTCGATTATCGTGGACTGTATTCAACCGGCTTAAAGATGGACACGATAGTGACCGTTAACTGTTAGCGGAGAAAATTCACACCAATCGGGTGCGACTTTGACTGTGACGTAGTTCGCCGGTTGAATACAGTCCACGATAATCGAATATGACTGGTGACGTCACTACAAACTTAGGAGAGTGGCAATGTTCGTTTCATGCCGGAACCTACTCGCAGAACGCTTCTGTCTGATATGAGCACACAGAAAACTTACACTAGATAGATTTCGTCTACAATTTGAAAGAATCCTACAAATGATTGGAAATGACAGTTTATGATTGGTTCTAGTTTGGTGCCCATCCATACCGATGGTCAGACAGATGTAATTTCGGAGCCAGGAAGTCTGAAATGGGAGTTCCTGCCGATGGCGATGGGTTGTGGTTTAACGTAATGCTTGAACTCCGAATTCTTCACCTCCATACATTGCTATTGCTGGAGGAAAAGTGGCATTGCGAATACAGTTACTTAATAAAATGGAGATACCCCAAAATCTCGTGGTTGAACTTTTTGACAACAGCCATACTTTCTCTTTGCGCATTTCGCGTACAAGAAAGTAGTAAAAGCAAAAATAACAGTCGTTTTCTTATTGCTAGCTCTTTCTTCTTATCATAATAAGACGAATTATCATAATATATCAGTGATTTATTACATTTTTTCGAGAGAAATGATTCGGATCAGAATCCTTATTAAAGATAATGAAAATTCACATTTTCTAAAAAAGAAACTTCAATTGATACTCTACGATATTCTTTTAATAAAACACTTTTATTTCACTTGCCTTCTTTTCATGCTTCTAAAGATGGAATATTATAATCGATTTTTGACTAACTTTTTGATGTGCTAGAGTTTTTAGTGCTTTGAATATTCGTATGTTCTTGATAAAAAATACACTATTTTAATATTTTGAGAACTTAATTATTAGCTAATTGATTAATTTAATTAATTCTTGATTTTATACCAATGTCTCTATCTGGAAATGAGTATAAAAAATTGATTTCAAGATTACATAACATATATAATAATGAATTATAACATAAAAACTAAAAAGTCGAAAGTAATTAAAGTAGAAGAATTCTGCTTAGTGTGTTCTTAAAAACTGTTTTTATTGAATTTATTTCTTAGATGAATTTAAAAGGAATATGTGGCAGTAAATACATATAAGGCAGTAAACTGACATCATTTTCTTCACTTTCAAATTATGTGGTTCATTTTATAGGTTCATTCTTTCCATTACCTTTTGAAAGATCATTAATTTTAACATTTTTTTTTTATCTTTGAAAAATTGTGTTCCTTCCTTACCTATTTAGAGACATTCTGATGTTAAAGGTTAGTTATGTTCAAATAAACACCTTTTTCCGACTTTATGGTCAGTTTCATTACTGTTATTGATGCCAAAGATTTATCCTTTGTATTTCTTGCTCTGGTAGCAAAATCTTGGTTACATTCACATGAGTTCACCTCTTCCCAAAAATATGTCTGTAGTTTAGGCAGACGTAAAAATGTAGTAAAACTTTACTGCCTATCTATGTTCCTACCGTACATCACACCCATAAAGATAATACAGCTAGTATAAGCACTCGCATTTGTTTCAGACATCTAAGAGCTCTTTTGGTTCAGGAGATTTATCAGTAACTAGAAAAAGAGAGGTCTGTGTCTATAGACTAACGCAACTAAAATATTTTTCGATTTTACCTATTATATAGAGTGGCATAAATTATTGGACCCATTTCAAGAATTAATAAAAAAAATCTAATAAAGTTACAACTACATTCTTTTTTAAAATTTGGAAGGCACTTAAAAAAGTTTTTATTTCAGATAGGCGACGCTCTGTCTAGGGGGTCATAAATTATTGGATATCTCCCATTTTTGAGAGCTATTATCTGCAAAACTATTAAAGCTAGAAGAAAATTAAAAGCATGCATTTGTAGGGAATTTCACGCTATTTAATTTGTTAAATAAATTGTAATTCTAAAACTGAATATTTTTCGAGATATTCAAGAAAAACTAAAAAAAAGTAAACCAGGAAACGCGCATCAGCTTCAGCTGATTGGTAGCCATTGCGTATGGAAATTTCTCGCTGTAGCAAATTTAGAACTCCGCAAAGGTGCACCACCTACCTTTTAAAAAACTTTTTTATTTTCTTTCTCATTTAAAAAAACCGCAGTTAAAACATTATCAGTTTTTTAAATTAATTTTTGAAATGGATGCAATAATTTATGTACACTCTGTATTATTGAACTAGTATATTCATGAATTGTTTAGTAAATATTATTTTCCGATTTTATTATTAAAAAAGCGCTTAAACATTTTCAGTTGTTAAAATTATCTATTTCTCAGAAAAAATGAATGAACTATTTTTTCTTCAACAACAACAAAAAAGAAAGCTGCATATTTTTTCCAAAAGTGAAACATGGAAACTCAGTAGAAATAGTCTAATTCAATGAAATTCGAAAAGTTAAGTAGAAGAAAATTTATAAGTATAAATTACAATATTTGTTACTGAAAAATGAAAGTGTATATGGGCCTGGTGCTCCTTAAATTCGTCGGTGTCAAATGTCCTCACTCATGTTGCGGGGAAGTTTGGTGAGTAGTCAGGTGCCGTCCTCGCCATCTAAAATGGGTTCAAAATTACGAGGTCCGTCTCATAGCAGACTACTTGTTGCTTCAGAACACGACGTAAATATTACTAACTTAAACTAAACCAAACTGAATAATGAAATTATGAATGACAAGAAAAAAATAAAATAAATTGCAAAATATTGATACAAATTTTTTGCCAAACATTCACTGTTCGCTAATTTAGTGTTGTGACCTATTGCACATTTTAGCAATTGCTTAGGTCAGCTGAAGTCTGCTTGCTTGCGAAAGTGTTTGCTAGCTATGATACCCAAAAGTACCTTACAATCCGGCGAAAATGTTAGCTCATATAGTTAACATCCAAATGATAAAAATAGATTATAGGAGGTTGTTTGGCGGTTAACTTCCCTTAACTGTTCAAAACAACCTTCTTTATAAAAAGTGAGCAAAATCCTTGCTACACACCAGCTATAAATTGCTGCTAGATTTCTGTTCTGATAGGAAGTGTTAGCAAAAAACGAAAAGAGATTTCTATTAATGCCTTTAATTAGATATAAGTATAGTGTACGAGGCTCATAAACTCCTTATTTCAAGTTCGAGATTAAAAAGGAAAGAAAAGACGCGGCAATAGGTATTTAATTTGAGTTTATTTAAGTTTTTAGCTTATCTATATCAACTATTTTTATTACACGGAAATAGTTTTTCTAAACTTTCCTATGAGATGATTTACTGCAAGTAGAATAAACTTAAAAAATAGATAATAGGTGAATAAAGTTGCAGCAATTTATGTTCTTATTGATAAGGGAAGAAGCAAAAACAACACATAATAATAATAAACAGTAAATGATTATTGATTATTTCAAAACAATCACAGGGTCGATTAAGTTGCCGTTTTTGTTTGAAGGTACATTAGGGCTACTAGTGACTAGAAATCCTTATTTTGATGATGCTAAGATGGCAAGGTCAATATCTGAATGGATACTACCTTTGTAAACTTTTACACAAACCAGCGGGAGGACTTTCGACTTCCATGTATTCATCTTGTGCTAGTCCAACTTACAAGGATGGTCTCAAGTGTAATAGGATTTTGAACCCTTAGTCCTCCAGTCCCTATGCACCAAGCCACAATACGCATTTAATCTTTATTAACCTGTGTTTTAAAATTTTTCGTGACTTATTTTTTAAAATGCCCGTCTATTAAATTATAAATAGTTTGCGGAACTGAAAGTTTATTGTCATATAATGTGTTACATTCACCACTATCTTTCTTCCGTGTAAAAAACTCACTGCAAGAAGTGTGTTGCAACTTCCAGATGATAAATCCTAAAAAAATCTTTTATTGAAGAATATACAGAAATACAAAAATAATAAATATTCAATTACAATATTAGCATTTTAAGCGAACGAAATTGAAAAATAATTTTGTCCACAAAGGCACAGAAACTTTTCCATACTGTCCGAACTAGTAATAAATATCTGAAACAAAATCGTGTTATTTAATCGATTGACTGCGAATAGTTTTTCTTTTTCATTAGGTTATTTTCATGTGTGTCATATAAGGTTACAACAAATCGATCAGCAATGAATTTTTACTAACAGCGTATCTAAAAATAAATGTAATAAAAGCAATTTTTAAAATCACACATTTATTAGAGTAATAAAATGTGCAAAGTTTTTTAAAAATATTTCTACTTTTTAGTCTTTAATTTGTAATTCATTTTTATAAATATTACGGTCTATTGAAACGAATTAATGCTGAAATTCATTGGCAGGTGGTAACTCATATAATTAATTAAATTATATTAATTCTATGATTTTATTACATAATTAATGTATAAAATTTCAAAATTCTAGCACATCAGGAATTGAATGAAAAATCAATTATAAAATTCCATCTCTACACACAGGACACAAGCCAAGTTAAATAAAATTTTTTAGTAAAATTCCATTCTTGAGAAAATAAAAGAGATTATATTTAGAAGCATCGGCAATATCTCTTTCCTCAGAAGCCTATAAGTGGTCTCGTGAGTTAAGACATAGCATGGCTGAGGAGCGTGAATCGGAGGATGGAAATTACGAGTTCTAATGTCTGTCTGTACTCTCAACCCTTTGCGGGGCAAGACATTAAATTTTTTGAATGATGAAAAAACACCAGGAATGGGTTTAGTTTATTGTCTTGACATAGCATCTACAAATTTTTTTTAAAAAACTTACTTCATTCCTAGGGGGTCGCACCTCTTTCGGGACACCCCCCTTGGATACAGTCACCTTGATACACTCAAAAAATATTGTTGAATCTTACAGAAAATCGTAAATTAAAACTTCAAGAACATTGGAGGAAAATTTTCGAGTTAATTTGCTAAAATTGTTAACTTCCAGAACTGAAAAAAATTCTTATATCTGAGTTAAGGAATTTTCCCAAACTTTATCTCTAATAATTCCTATTCCGAAACGAAATTACATAAGGCTGCTATATGCATTCTAAAAGGAGTGCTATTAGGCCTATCCTAAAACTATTATTTACCATTTATAGTTGAATTTAACGATTGAGAAGCGAGTGAAATTAGGTGCGCCATCAGCTGGCACACTGCGCCGCCCAACATTATTAAAAAACTGTTAGACCAATGGTTGCTTTAGCAACGAATGGCTCACAGGCGATGGGATAGCGTCTGGAGTTTTTCTTCGTTCGGAACACAAATGTGGACCAGTTTCCCTTTAAAGTTCTTGATAACGAATTCTCATATATTTGAGCTAAGTAAAAGTTTTATTTCAAGTACTCTAAGGTCGCTTTGACCAAAAGAAGATGCCGCACTTCCCCCTATCACGTGAATTTGGCTAAACAATGAGAAATTCGAACCACCGCCATTTTCCTTAGTCTTTAGAGTAAGTTTTGCAAAGATATACAACCATTAATCGTAACTATGAAATTCTTCATCTTAATTTTAACCCAGGAAGACGTGCATCGGGCCTGCGAGGCCAAGTGCCTGAAAAAATATATTTCAGAAAATGAACCCCTCAACGAAAAAATTCGAGATTCACAGAAGATGCATTCAAGGTCATTTACTTGCTGTCCACATGTATTTCAAGAATTTCCCTCTATTTGCTATCCCAGAAAACAGACAAACAGACGGTCGGACCTCTGAAACCCGATGCGCGCGCTCGTGTTTCTGTGTAGGCTTACTAAAGAGAACTGATAGATCGTGGCAATTTATCTCTAGTAATGAGATGTAAAGATTAGAAAAGCTTTTAGCTGAAAATCAACTAATTAAGAATCTGTTAACGAAGAAAATTGTTGCTGTTGAATTAGTTAGAAATCGTAAGTCGAATTTTGAAAAGGAATTAGACAATGAATGGGATATTTTTTGTGAGTCCACCGATTATTTAAAAGAAGGCTGGAGTTAAAGAAAGGTATAATAAGCAGCAAGATAGGCAGAATTAACAAATGACGTAAAAAAGAATCTCGCAAAAATATGAGAACTTTTACACACAACATTGTCATACAACTACCTGAAAATTTTGGTGAAGCAAAAGTTGTATAATCGGTTCGAAAGTCTTGGAAATGCTTGTCGATGAAACAGATCATGCATTAATGCTTATATCCAGGCGAATTCAGGCAATTTTGGACGAGAAAGCCAAAATTTTCATAAATACCTTGGAATTACAATTATTCATCCATCTTCTTCAATTTAATGTGCTTCCCAGAAGAGATTTACCTGAAAATTATTTAATTAATGTTTCATATTCTGTACACTAGTGCAACAAATGTTTCCTATTAAAGTAAATGTAATTTTCTGGGGTTTTGTTATAAAAAAAAACGGGACTCCGGGTCTACGAAGCCCGACGCGCATATTTACGGATCCTACTATGGTTTGGATTGAAGTCGCTTTTCATTGGCTCTCAGCGTCACGTGAGTTCGCTTGCTTCTGAATGATGTCGTAGGAGCGCGCTTAGTTTGGATTTCAATTTTTGTCTTAGCTATTGTATCATGGAAAACCCAAAATTATCTTTTAATTATCATTATTTGGATATTCCTAAAGGGAATGATGAATTCAAGATAAAGATAATTTTGGTTTCTCCATGATACAATAGCTAATACAAAAATCGAAATCCAAACTAAGCGCGCTCCTACGACATCATTCAGAAGCAAGCGAACTCACGTGACGCTGAGAGCCAATGAAAAGCGACTTCAATCCAAACCATAGTAGGATCCGTAAATATGCGCCCGACGCGCTTCCTCGTGGGTTAAGCTATGTTCAGTATGATCAATAATCCAGCAACCGACCTGATTATAGACGCGCCATGCGAAATGTCAAATATTAATTCGTTTGTTTCAAGGTGAGAAACAATACTTACCCAACAAACATTTACCATTCATACACCACTATATATGTTACGGTTTATGTGATAATCGATTATTATGAAAAATAACCGGTCAGTGTGATAAATCTATTCATCACTTGAACCGGTAATTACTCCTACTAACCTATTCATCGCATTAACAGTAAAAAATATATACTAATAAGCTCAAAAAGTTCGGGAACTTATTTTATTACCGGAGAATGAATACAGATAGAACCCATTTTTGTTTTGGGGTTTTTCCTTCATAAGTAATTGCCCTCTACAACTGTGCATTTTTTCCATAATTCATACATAACACCACAGCATACCCCGGAACTCGGAGCCAGGACGGCGCCCTGTCGGTTGGTTGGGTACGCGTGAGACTTTATTAAAACAGCCAGAGCAAAAAAAAAATCTATATAAAGATACAAAAAAGAGAACATTTAGAACAAAAGAATATAATATTTTATAAGTTAAGTCTTTCAAGTCTCTGTGTTGTTGAATTTGAGAGCGTCGTGCCTTATCTATGGAAGAAGAGAGAATATGAGCACATAGGGTTAATTGAGTCTGTGGCTAATGGTTATCACCATCTTTTGGAAAAAAGAGTATTTCGTTTTCCGCGACGAAGTAGATGAGTTTTCTGATTTTCGCCATATAATTGTTGTTGCTCTTAACTTTTTTCCACCAAAGTGGTTCTAGGTCAGCTGACGGATTTGTTAGGTGGTATTCATACAAGGATATAGATGCGGATTACAGGCCTCTTTTTCCACCTCCTCCAGTACCGTCGTCGCTGCACTTTTTCGGAACTTGAAAATCGTTTCCCTTCAAGAGGGTAATCTGTTAGTTGAATGCTTGTGGAAGTACCGGAAAGGAATGTGGTGATTTAGCATACAATTTAACACCAGGAGGGACTTGTGAACCGATGCCTTATCGTGCTGAGCATTCACTATTTGGTCTTCCCAGCCACGGGAAGGTTTGAATGCCTGTGAACAAGAGCTACTTGTATGCGCTGTACGCATTTGAACTGGATGAAGCTGTTCTGATTAGATGGTAACAAGACACTCTTTGCTCTTTCTGCGGGACACTGCATGATTCGTTTATGTTTGGGAAATGTTTAAAAAGTTCGGAAACTTTTGGAACGTAGTAGTAAATACATTATCATATGTCTTCAAAATCTTCATTTTCTATTTGTGAAACACTATGTATTAAAACATGAAAATACTGGAATCAAAAAATGTTTATAACTCTTTTTAATACATATTTGAGGCCGGGGTAGTACAAAAATTAGTGCAAGATTGCACAATGCTACACAATATCGAGAATATTAACAAATATCTTTAGACGACTACGACAGTGAAACTTATTAATAAAAGACAATTTTCAAGCAGTATTTAGTACATTAAGTAAAAATTATAGAAAAGACGAGATTTTAACTTCTTAGGAAAGACTTATGAATCAAAATCTTAGAAAAATTACATTAATATACCTACATTTTCGAAACATTCAACTAAATATTACGCAAATGGGCAAGTTTAGTCGTACATTGAGCAGTGCTACATATTTGTATCAGTTATAATTTTCAAATTTTGGAAAAATTTAATATCAATTCACTAATTAATTTACATTGGAGAGTATTTAATCACACTTTCTATTTTTTATGAATTAGCATGAAAGAAACATTTAAAAATTTAAAGTGATTATTTTATTTAATCATATATCAGTTAAATTAAATTCCTAAAAATTAATTTGGAGCATAAAATAAAATTAATTATATAATTTTTAATTCTAAATTATTATTTTTACTATATTCCTTATACCTATTTACACGGCTGAACACACTTGTTAAAAAATAGGAGTTCGTACAGTTTGGGGGTAATATATTCAATCATTTTCTTTACAGCATGAAAATAAGCTACGATTCATTCAAAAAGTACGATTTCATTTTCTTAACACTTTCAAGGGCGGTATTTTCTGGTTGGAACACATTTTATGAGCTTTTTCCTTTATCCAGATGGTAGTCTTTTGACGATTTATTAAAAAGAATGCGTTTTAGTATCTAATAAAGACAATAGATAGCAGCACCAATTCTATTTTTTTCTAATGTATTTATAGAGTCATTAACATTGTTTTCACGAAAAATGTAATTGCTTAATTGCTTGTGCCCCTGAAATAAGAAAACATAACTTATTTAAAATTGGAAGAAAGTCTTCAAGAATCAAATTTGCTCAGATGTAATATTATGCCCACGAACGTGAAACATAAAAATATTTTACATCAATTCAGTTGAACAAGCACACAGAAACTTTTCCCTATTTCCCAAAGCGTTGATAAATATCTGGACAGAGAAAGTGTTATTGCATGCCTGAAACACATGCTGCTGCCACAGGGTTCCTTTACTGTTGCGATTATGTTTATGGGTGTGATATACGGCAAGAAGAATCGATCGACAGCAAAGTTTTACTGGAGTTTTACGCCATCTAAATCCTTGACTTTCGATTGGTTGGAAGGTGAATCTAAGTAACTCTAAGCAAATACTTGCTACTTGCTTTCATAAAAATCCGTGGATTAACTTCTGTCATGTAGAATGCATAATGAATTAGACCATAAAAAGTTGTGACTGCGATTTTTGTTTATATCTAACAAATCCTCAGCTAAGAATAAGAACTTAAAGAATAGAGAAAGTGGGGAGTTTAGTGATGTTTTAAGACCTGCGAAAAAGGACGAAGCTACAAATGGGTCACAAAAAAGGGAAAAAGTAAGAGGAAACATTGTCAGCATCGTAACAATAAACCGTTGTAAATAATGGGGTTTGGTTAAAGTGACCATTTATTTTTTCCCTCAAAACGGGGCATCTAATAATTTTAGGTAATAATACGTGTATTCAAGAAAACGCATATTTCTTCAGTTTATAATCATTAAAAAGAACAGGAATAACATTTGAAAATAAATATTTATGAGCTCTTGTATTTTTCTGGAGAACAGATTTTTGCTTCGGTATATTTGGTGTTGATTTCAAATTAGAATAAAATTCTTGATAGGATTTCTTAAAAAATTTTCTTTGATAATTAACATTGCTGTAAGAATAGCGAATTACGACTTTTTTTCGCTTGTCCACAACTTATTTAGAAGAGAAAAGACTCTTTCTACAGGTGTATAGGGGGTCGAGCAGACATAGTATATATAAAATTATTATACGGAAGCTCGTGCGATTCAAATTATTGGTGTAACAATGTTTGGACAATTTCGCCCAGCGACTTTCATTTAAAAACATTACTAACGTTTCTTTTTGTCCCTTTTTTGCGGCGTAAAAAAGTTAGAAATACGTACTAGCTAGCAGACATCTAAACAATCTGTATAAGTGTCGATGTATAATGCATGCTCAGTCATCGCTGCGCTAGTAAGCACTACCGCCGTATTTTAACGTAGGACCACACTCCTCCCATTGGGGTCTCAGGAAGAAATTTGATTCACACGCCAAAACGCTACAAAAACCGTTTTATAGGAGATCCTCAGTATCTCGGTAACTACATATGTTAAAATATAACTAATGTCTTATTTTAGAGATAAAGGGTAACAACAGAAGTTACAATACAAAATTGAAATGTAGTTCAGCGAGTACCAAGTCGAAAAGTTGGGCAAAAATACGCATGAAGTGGTGACGCGATCCTCAATATCTCGGTAACTACATATGTTAAAAACATAACTAATATTTTATTTTAGATAAAAAGGGTAACAACAGAAGTTACAAAAAAAATTGAAAATCGGAATTGTAGTTCAGCGACTACCGAGTCAAAAAGTTGGGCAAAAATACGCATGAAATGGTGGCGTCATCCTGTATCTCGGTAACTACATAGATTTAAAACATAACTAATGTCTTATTTTAGAGATAAAGAGTAACAACAGAAGTTACAAAAAAATTTGAAAGTCGAAAAGGAGTCATGCGAGTAAAGTAGTCCGACGCCTTTAACATCAGCGGCTGTTTGAAAAAGACAGCCTTCAGTAATTTTTTTATTTTTCGTGCCTTTTTATGAAATTATTACCGCAGGATTGCTCTGTTCCTTAAAACGGGACATTTCGGCGAAAAGACATTCGGACTTACGGAGCACGGGACAGACTACCTAAAAACGGGATTGAACCGTTCAAAAGGGGACGTATAGTCATATTAGATTTGGTTTTATAATGTATTAGGGACAGCGCTGACCTAATGGTAAAGCGTCGCCTCGGAGGTTCAAAACTGAACTGGAGATCAGTCGTATATTGGGTCTGTTGCACGCACAATCATACGCAGGACGTCAAACTTTCTCCCGCTGGTGTGATGTGGAAGTTTGTAGAAGGTATGCCAGTTCAGGTGCTGTCCTCGTCATCTGACTGCGGTTCAAAATTTCGCTGTCTGTCCAAAAAATAGCCCCCGTATTGCTTCAGAACGGGACTTTAATATAACTAAACTAAACTCGTAATATATTGGAATTATAATGATTCATGAGCGTTTTTCGAATTTAATTTAAATTTTCAAATTTATCTTTTAAAAAATTCCTCTGGTTGTTTGGCGAAGAAGTTGGTTCATTTGCAATTCGTTTGCTGCGATTCTTTTCCTTCTTTTTTTTAAATAAAGTTAGGAAACAGCGAGGGGCAGTACGTCGAGACGTTGCTCATTAATGGTCTTATACCTCCGATGGTCTTAATACCTCGATTAAATGCAAAAAGCAAATGTTGTCGAAAATGTTGCGTTTTGTCTACTTGATATTCCACTTTAATGGTCTAAAAATACACAAAAGACCAGTAAAATTTACAAAAAAATTAATATTAAAGCATTAATTTTTTTGAAATAGTATAAAACATTTCTCCAATCAGTTTTTTTCTGCTTGCACTTTTAAATTAAAAAAAATCATGCATTATTACTCAATTTGATTTATCTTTACCCTTAACTGCTCGTGCGGATTCACACAGCGGAATTATATGGTGTATTTTGTACACCATATAATTCTAAATTTGAAGGTGAAAAAGATTAATATTTTATAAGATTAGTTTTAACTAAAATACAATACCATGAGTTACAATAAATAAAAAAACACTTAAAATAGACGTTTATGACAATATTACCCAATAATATAAGTTGTGAAATGCATATTAAAGATTTGCAGATTTATAAATTTATATAAATTATAGTAAAATAACACAAGCAAAAGGCAATAGAAATATTTTAGTTAGAAATTAAACAACATTAATCCTTCATTAAAATACAAAAAAATCCTGTAAGAGCTAAAATAGTACTTATTCAGTGTCGGTTTCTTCAATGTTTCGAGAGACTTAACGGTATAAAGACTTCGCTGAAGCTCTTCAAATGAATGAAAGCAAAAACCTTCCTACATCACTGAACATGAGTCGCCTGTAAGTTAGCTGGGAGAGAAAGTTTAAGGGAGAAGCAGAATTAAAACAGCGACCGTTAAAGCTCCAATGGTGTACAAAATATTCCAGCGCGAGTAATTAAGTTTTAATGATGAAAATGGCTATTTCGGAAAGACTAATAACAGGTAGGGCTATTTTTTATTTAAAATATTATGAATAAATACTTTAATAATAATAATAATAATGTGAAATCCGAACAAAAAGTGCGAATTTAAATTAGTGTAATTCTTTCTGGAGTAGATTTCGCTGCAGAAAAGTTCGCGGTTCTTAAATCTTTTATTCTTACTGGAGTAATAAAGCAAATCGCACAAATCTAAGTTTTTTGCGCTTTCGGCTTTAAGGAATATCAAACATTTTAAACACAAGAATTTGTATTTCCTACTAAATCGACGATGCGGAACAATTTTCGAACATATTTTTTCTAATATTTTTAACCCATTCAGGACCATCATCGCATATATGTGATCACTCTCTCCGTGCCCTACAGCCCATCATCACATATATGTGATCGCAACCTGAACGTTTTATTTCAATTTTTAAACGGCACTAGATGGCGGAAAAAACCGTTACTTTTTCGAATATTGTTGCATCAGTGTTGACCTTCAGTATGTACTTTCGGTTCCGGGCTTTTATTTTTGAATCTGGGCCATTTGATTATGTAAACAACTGCGCGTGTTCGGTTCTTTGGAGACGATTACGCAATTAGAGAACTATGATTTATTTTGAGCGGGATTTTTTAAATATTTTGATGGCATGATGAAAGGATGGAATGTTCATTGGTTAGGGGTTGGAGTAGAAATTATCATTTGCAGTTTGGAGTTCGCTAGATGTATTTTTGGATACATTTTATTTTAGTTCAATTGCTTTTTTTAATAACATGAAAATTTTAGTACATTATATTCGGATATACTATCAATGATAATAAATTGTAAATTTCAGCGTATTTGCTTGTGGTAATGATTGTATCAGAATTTTTAAATGAAATTAGGCTTAACGGAAAAATCGCCCGGTCCTGTGCGTACGTATCCTTCCGAAGCGCGCGGGCCTTGGGAAGTGCTTCTTTCTCCTTCCGCTGGTCCTTTTGAACGGGTTAATCCCCATTTTGGATTGCCAAGGTTAAAATGAAAAATTTTGGGAAGAATTAGGAAACGCTTCTCTTTATTTCATGCTGTAGTAAGATGAGATAGTTTTCGACCTCTCTTGTCTTCAACATCATAATTCCTTGTTTATTGGCTTGATACTATCAGAAAAATGAGACACGAGAAAAATCGACGTGCGTTATGCGACATGCATAACACAAAATTTTTTCAAAATATTCTACAATGGCAGACCATTGGATGTAGAGGTATCAAATGTGGCACGCAGTTATCTCTTGGGTAGAAGTTGCTCACTAAGAAAGTATTTTTCAAAGTTTTAATTAGATTTCTAATTAATAATTTATCGAAAAATTAAATTTTTTCGTCAATAACTTCAGAGTATATTAGAGCACAAAAACCATTTTTACACCACGTTAAAATTTTTAAAAAATTAGCTTTTCAGTGATATCAATTTTATATGCGTACAAATATTTCCCTAATTTTAATAAATTTTTCAGAACACATTCCATTGTTTTTTACTCACTGGCATTTATTTTTGCGCGAGTTGCGACTATAATAAACACATTTTTGTGTACATGTTAACAATACTATAATTAAGAGTCAATTTTTAAAAATAATATAAGCACAGAAGAATAAAGCTTGAAACATTATCATCCTATGATGTTTCGGACTAAAGATTCAATTCTCCCTTGTTTTTCATCAGCTATCGATTTATTCCTTTTACATGTTGTGATTCATGTGGCTTTAATACCTAGGAAAGCCGACTCAACCTTAAGGTTTTAGAGTGCAAATGCATGTAGTTTAGTGTAGGGGTGGGAAATACCTGCCGCTTTTAACCGAAAACCGTTTTTGCCGGTTAACCGGTTTTTCGGTTATTTTTTTGTCCCGTTAATAACCGGTTATTATTTTAAAAATACAATAACTGGATGAAAAAATCTGATTGGAAGATAGACTCGATTTTAGGTTCGAATAGACTAAAATTTACCAAGTTATGAAACTGAATTTCATCATCTTAGGCCAATCACCGACAACCGCTTCCTCGAGGCGTTTGTTGGTTGGCGGATTACTGAAAGAATCTTTATGAACAGATAAATATTTACCAATGGATTGATTTCATGTGAAAACAATATTAATAAAAAAAATTGTTTACAAATGGCGTTTGTTTTCTTACAAAAAAACAACAAACCGAAAACCGGTATGACATCTTCACTCAGCAGGCCAGAGACGAAATTTCTCCGACCCCACTCTAAGACGGGGAACAGAAAAAAGGGAGAAGAGACGGAATTGCACGAAGGAGTTGACCGGATGAGACCTAGGCCGGTGGACGCTGAGAGAGTGGACGTATGGCCAGAAAGAGGAAGACATGCAGTTTGAAGAACCCTTTTGTAAAATTACTAATATGTATATATTTATACTAGACAAGAATTTGTAAATAAATTAATTGTACATAATCCCATTGGTCTTTGACTGGGAATAGCACACCAGTAAACACCACACTAAGCTATTTTGACTCACTACGTCACACTGGTACTTCAAAAACCGGTTATTTTGAGCGGTTATAACTGCCAGGATAAACCGGAGGTTGAAAAAACCTGAATAACCGAAAACTGGTTATTTTCGCAATAACCGCCATCTCTGGTTTAGTGTAGATTAGTGTCCCATATTGGATTATCTTGGGACGGACCTCATAATGTTGAACCGTGGTCAGAAACCAATGAAGACTTCTTAGGCGGTAGCCGATTTTACGGACGATCCGCTGTGAAATCGAATCTCGAACGCGTGACCTTCCTATGCCGAAACCGAGACTCAACAACTAGACCACTTTATACAAGTACCATAGCCAGACTAAACAGTGCTCGAGGCATATTGTAGTTTTTTGAACCCTGGTCATAATGATGGGTTAAAGTTACAGAGGTGTAAGTAACATTTTCACTGAAAAGGTATTGTAATAAATTTGGAAACAAAAATGTTGCTATTTTTTCATTTTAGGGGTGTCATCGGGTCCAGATGTACAATGGTTACAGTTTTAAACCAAACTTTTTTTTTTTGGAAAATGTAACTTACACCACTATAACTTTAAGCCTGCCATATGCGGCTTTAAAATGCTCTAACAAAAAGCACCTATATATCATCTTAACCCCTTAAGGGTCGCATTTGTTTTGCTCTCTGATGAAAAGACCCCACCTGTTTTGGAAAGGGGCTGTCGTTTTCATTCATCTAAGAAGACATAGAATACTTGAGATGCGTATGGATTCTACGTGATTTTTGTGTCAAATTATAGAGATAATTAATGATTAAATTTTAGTTCATAAGCCTAAAAATGCGATAATTCGATGCACGTCAATATGACGGGCGCGAGAGTTAAGGGTTAAAGCCCCCCTCTACTCCAAGGCTGATATCCCTCATGACACAGGCTAATATACCTTGTCGTCTCTATGTTACGCTGTTGGATGTACGCTTCTTCTGTTTCATATTTTTTTCTTTTTTAATGTTTTTTAATTTTCTATTGTTTTTAACATTTTTTAATTTTCTATTGTTACGCTGTTGGATGATTCAGTCGAATATAGGAATAGAACAATCTGCAGGGTTATTAGATACCTCATAGATTAGCAGGGTGAGAGAAGGGAAAATAATGGCTTTGTGGAGCGATAGTTGTACCAATCCATATACGAAGGAAAAATGTGTTAGTACAGAATCAAAATCACCAGTAAGGGGAAGAAAATCCCGCCTCCTTAACATGAGGGTTTACTCTAATTTGAAAATCAATTAAAACTACCGCAAACAGCTCAAAACAGATCCATGATGAGCGTTACGCAATATCAAATGCTTATTGGCTAGCCTCACGTTTATTACCAAATGCAGTCTTGGGTCGAGCGAGTGAAGTAAACAGCTTCTAATGGCGTGTGATGACATATTCCGAATTCCTTTGTTGGTAATTGAAATCGATACGAGCCTTGCGCGATAATATTGCGGTAACTTCTTTATTTCTTTGTTTGTCGCAACGTATTTTCTGCTTTCTGCCATTCATGATTTCGTGACAGTCATTTAATCAGCTCAGAAGATGTTTTGAATGATATTTATTTGAATAGTTTCAGGATTTTAATGCTAACGCGTTACTGGAAAGGGTAAAAGACACAATAAAAAGTAGTGGGATGTTATTCTGAAAGGATTAATTTATCTTGACAGCATTAATTCTGAACTCAGATAGCGAAATGTTGTAAGTCACTTTTAAAATTTTTTCCCTGACAGCAATTTTAAGCTTCAAGATCACGAAAAACCACTAAGTCGTTTCACATGAGCAAACTCTTTACAAATATTTTAGAAAAATATAAATGAAATAATAAAAAAATAAATAAAATAAAACAATACTTCTGGTAAAAGTGACTTTTTGCCATCTGAGCACAGAATTAATGTTTTTTGGGAAAGGATTTTTAATAAAACATTATAAATTAAATAAATGTAGAAAATAAGTTATTAAATAGGGCCAATGGGAATAAGAAATATGATAAAAAAAGGTCAATGTAAGAATTTCGTTACAAAACTATAATGTCGCTTCCCTGTCATCTTAGTCTTATAGTTGGAAAAAGACATTTACAGGTACCAGAGAACTGGAACACACTGACCCCCGATCTTGGCTATTTTGGCGACAAAATGTAGGATACCGAAAATACTACAATTTTCTCTATTAGGAGCGAAGTTGTGGAGATTCTTCGGAATTTTTCTGTAACGTCACATCCTGCCTTAAAAGGGTATAAATACTCGGAAGTACTGAACATGTTTGAACGTCTTTGGAGTGCGAATGCCTTTGGAATCAGTTTGAGTTGGGTCAGCAGTGCATGCCGGTGAACTGATAAGACATGGAGTGTTATTGAAAGTGCTGTGATTGATATTTATTGGTAATCTCTGTTGTTGATTTATAAAAGTGCTGCTTAGTTTTGTTACCTGTGCTACGCTTTGTTTCTCTGGATATTCGAAAAATAAAGAGTCATTTATTTTTTTACTATACTGCTTGTTGGACTGCATTCACTTACACCCACCAGACGAGTTTTATAACAATACTAGCTAAGTAACCCGGCGTTGCATGGGCTATCTCGAATAATGCGTCATTCCTTGACGGAGAGAAAAAGTGAGGTCATGTGACACATGCCCAACATTCTCTCCTAAATAAATAAGGAGAAAAGAGCGGTTCAATCATTCCGTCCGCAGAAAGGCTTCAAAATATACTTTTAAAAAATCGCAAAAATAATCTTTATTTTGTAAAATTAAAATTCCGGAATTATTTTTTGTCTTACTTTAGTACGGAAGGAATGAGATAACCCAGCGTTGATCGGAATCCGTATTTTTTCATATTCCCGCCTCCAGTTTATATGCACATGAAGCAAGATGCACTGAGTACATGAAATCTAAAAGTGAAAACTCATAGAAAACAATAGTTTTAGTAAAAACCCTATATGAGCGATTTAATTTTCCCTGTTTCTTTATATCAATTACCAAAACCCACACAAAACTCTATCCACATTGACTTGTTGCATTGTTCAGGTTTCCATATTGCAACAATACATTTTTTTATTTCTGTCAGCGTCACTTTTTTACTGTTGTTGTAACAATGTTCCTTAAAGTAAACGACTTCAACAATAAAATAAATTTTGAATTGCGCTGTAACAATGAAAAGTATTGTTATAAAGTATCCGAAACAATGAAAAGTATTGTTGTAAATTAGTTTTTAATTAATATCTTTTTCACTAATTAAAATTTCGATATTTAAATGGCCGAAATGGGTTCCTTGAATTATTCCCCATCTTTTGGTACTTTCCGCGCGCTTCTCCGTTCGTCGGTTCGTGAGAAGATAGAAGGACATACATACATACATACGTTTGTTTACCTTCGAATTTTAATAGGATAGATGTATTCAGTAGTCGAATTCAACTTACTGTTTTCCCATTCGTTTTCTTAAAATTTTTATTCGCAATGAAATACATGTTCTTGATTAATTTTTAATGTTATCTTTTTCGTCGCTCATATATACCAGATTGCCGTGAAAGACTTCTAGGCTAAAGGGAAGAGGAGTGTGATTCTTCATCAAAAGCGAGCCACACGAAAAATTCCTTCCAACGGTGAAATGCAAGCTCTGAAGGAATTCCTTCCAACTTCCGTACTTTTAAAGTGAATCAATATCTTACCGGTCGTGTTGATCTTGGTGAATATTCATAGAAGTTCCATCGACAGACCAGTCAACTGTGTAGTTGTTCAGCAAGTGACATTCAGGGAGTGAAGTATATTATTTTTCGTGCCTCGTATGTGCAGGATTGCTGGAAAATTCTTCAGTCAAAACTTGGTATATCAGGAAAGGTCAAGTTTATCGCTATGACTTCATTTATATATATGCAAAGTCCTTTTTCTTATCATTTGCAGAATTTTTAAAACACTTGAAATTTTAAATAATATTCCT
The DNA here is from genome assembly GCA_013235015.1 of Araneus ventricosus. Lineage (NCBI taxonomy): Eukaryota > Metazoa > Arthropoda > Arachnida > Araneae > Araneidae > Araneus > Araneus ventricosus. Next base: position 1,293 of record BGPR01025236.1, on the reverse strand, counting down.
ACACCATAGACTAGAAATTCATACACCTAATATAAAACTGTTTGACTCGGTATTATTTTTCTTCTTCCTTCTTCCATATATTTTTCAATTTTTTATTTTTTCTTTATTAATTCATGTGAATCTATTTAGTTTCTCTTTCTTTTTTAACTATTTTATGCTTTTTTTTTGTGAAATATGGTTTCTTAATGATCCAAATTAATGCTATCAATTCTTGGTGAAATCTTGCATGATATGTGTTTTTAGTTCTATTTTTACATCCTTTTATTCACTCCATTCAATTATATTGCGCTTTATTGCTTTTTGTTTTTTTTATTTTTTCAATTATGATCTTCAATTCACTTTTCGATTCAATTTTTTTTAAGAAATTGCTTTTTAACTGATTCAATTATCTAATATTCTTCTGTAAGTCTTGTGTTATATATTTGTGCTCCACGAGGGGAGCTCAAATTCAATTATAAATAAATGATATATATTCAAGGTAAAGAAATAAAATTTCCTTTGCGCAGATAACCAGCTGTAGACGACTAATCCCTCCGGAATAACCAAGCCACGGTTCCTTTCTCGCCGCTCCAAATAAGGAACTCATAGCAAATAATCTTAAAAAGCAGTTTAATATGCACCGTCATCCTTACACTAAGATAGAACATCCTATTAAAACAAAATTTATCAAAAAAATGCCATGTATATTTTCTAAACACAAAATATTTTTTAACCGTTTTTCATTACCTATCCTTTTGTATTTGAAAAAAGAATGGCTTGCTCTTCTTTTATCTGAGAAACGATTTTTTGAAACATAATATTTTACTTGATTGTTTTTCTATACATATTAGTTAAAGTTTAGTTAACTTTCCTTGTTTCATGTTTGTAAAGATGGAATTTTTATTCGATTTTTCTTTCAATACCTGATTGTACCAGTTTTTGCATTTTTTAGATATTGTGTGTTCTTGATGACTTTACACTATTTTAATATTTTCAGAATTTAATTATCAATTAATCGATTAATTTAATTAAATATCACGCCATAATATTTATAATTTGAATTATAAATTAAAGAATGAAAAGAAGAAAATAATTAATGTAAAACGATTCTAATTTTTAGTAGACTAATAAAAGTGAGGTTTTAAAAACTGATTTTATAATTAAATTTATTCCTTTTTATTAAGAATCTCATGTTAAGAATACTTTGCTGTTCTTGTAAATCTCTCATAATAGCATCCAAAAACTGTTCAAACCTTATCAACCATGTATCGCACTACGAAATCTGAAGTATCAATGGAATGACAACAAAAGTGT